>AXNI01010088.1:0-15012 GCA_000498555.1 Heterococcus sp. DN1 | reverse complement strand
CAATGAGCAACAGCAAAAAGCAGATTGTGTCAATGTACAAGTTCGCTAAGTTCGCTACAGCTACTTTGGTTGTGAGACTATATTAATGATTAACTTTGTAAGATACAACACAATGCTATGTGAGACTATAATAACATTGTGAACAAAATACATGAACAAATGTAGCAATCACGTGCACACATGACTCGCATACTAGCATACTATACAGGGTTGTGTATATACGAGTAACATAACAAGATACACTTGTCATACCTCCATAGCATATGTGACAGCAGTTTCATTAGGTTCTCTGTTCAGTGCCTTGAAATCCTGTAGTAATGCTAAGGCTCTGTCAGCCTGTGATTGTAAGAGTATTGTAGCATATGCAACGGTGATGAAACATGCGTGTTAGTGACGCTAGCAATATACTAACAAAACTGCTTGTACACTACACATCGTATATGCATCATAACTATAACTCGCTTATGCACCCTAGTAGCCTACTTTTGTATAGCGCAAAACGCTCTATTGTGCATGTTCATATGTACATCGTGCTTGCGGAAACGTCATTATGTGCAATTCAGCCATATATATATATTATATATAGTACATTACCTTGCCACTTCTTGCACAGGCCATTAGCCCTGCTGTAATGTTATACGCATTAGGATAGCAGCTACTATGTACTGTCATACTATCAAGTACTTCTAATGCTAGATCACACTGATCAGAGTTTACAAGTACTGTCTGTAGTGTATGATACACAGTTTGTGTGATTGTGACCTAAAGACAGCATCACAAATTTTCCATTTGATAAAAGACACACAAATATGCGATCAGTTTTGTAAGTGATAGATATTTAGGTGTCAGCTGAGAATTACAATCGTAGTGCAGTGAAACGTTTACTATCTGCATACACAAATGCACACTGTATTTGCTTGGCTTGCACTACGCTACATTGCCGTTTATGTCATGCTCGGACAGCATAGCATGCTATAAACAATACGCGTGGAAGTCACATTTTTCTAGTAGCTATCGTATATGTCATATAGATACTTACATTGAATGATCTCATAGATGGTAGTAGCTTAACAGCCCCTTCATAGTTATCTAGTGCACCATATGCAGCCATTCCATTAGCAAATGTTGTTGGACTTGGCCTTAGATTACGACGTAGCATATCTCTTAGTAGTGCTATGATTTCTTCATACTGCTTACACACTAGACAAGCTGTTATACACAAAAACGCATCACACAAACAGTACGCACATTGCATTGAGTTATCAGTACAACAACTCATGTGTGTGTGTATCATTTGTAGTATAGACGCATTAATACAGTTCACATAAATTAAGACGCAACGACAACTGAATGTGTGTGCAGAACGACTGGGTGTACGATAGGTATACAGCGTATTGCTATCATTAATCACAGTAGCAATGGCAAGTCACCTGTAATGACAGCATCATATGTCTCTGCACTTGGCTTCACAGGCGGCTGTTATTATCGCAAAGCAGAGAAATACATACCAATAGATAGCACACGTAAGCAGTAACTCAGAAATGCAGTGACTAGCGTAGGGAAGTACACATGATACGACTTCTAACATGTACACACACGCGCTTGTTTATATACCATGGGATGCTGTGCTAAAGTCTAAGATGCTGTATCAAGTAACATTTAAGGTGCTTATGTCATGAGTGTTGTGCATGGACTATGATGGCTTGCACAAGCATGCGTTGCTACAGCAGATACTTGACTGTATAACAAGAATTTTCAACTCACTGTTAGTTGTCTCATATGTGGTATAAGTTGTACAGCTTCCTGCCAATCACCAGTAACACCAAGTGCACGTGCTTTAGCAGTATATGCAGCTGTTGATGGTACTATACTATACTCATCATACATACTATCAAATAGTGCTATCGCTTCATTACCCTTATTGCCAATAGCTAATGCCTGCAGCAACGTCATTGTATATGCAGCAACATTGAGGTATACCATTAAGCACCAATGCATGTACATCAAGCTTTCAAAGATGCACATGAATATCAAAGCGATATGTGAACTATCGTCTATCGGTATTCAATGCACACAAGTATACATCAGTACGTTGTACGTGCTGCATTACAGCATCAATCTATAGCAGTACCATGTCACACTAACACTAACATTGTTACATAATACTTCATAGTAGTATGTGCTAGTGCACTAACCTCAATAGCAGCAGCGCATGCTGGCTCAGTAAGCACAACATTGTGTCTGTCTAATAGATCATGCCATATAGACATTGCTTTTTGCCATTTATTAGCCTTGTTACAGGCTTGCATTGCCCACACATAGCTCACACTTGCTACACGTTCATTCTGTTGGTAAACATATACACAGTGATACAACGAGCGCATGCAATCACAGTGTATATGAGAAATACGAAGTGTTGCAGTGCTGCAAATTCCTGTATCATCATATCATCATACACTGCAATCATCTGGAGCTGAACTCTGCATGTATTCATTACAAAAAGTATAGTGCACTGCATTGAAGCGTAGACGCTTACCTTGACGTGTGCTTCATGTAGTGTGGCAATAGCTTCACGCCATCTGCCATCACGTGCATATGACTCTAGTACAAGTGTTTGTGCTGATTCTATTAGTGGAACACCTTCAGTTCGTGCACGTGTAACTTCACTCACTACTTTACGCCACTGCCTTTTACGCTGCAGCCGCTCTACTCTGTGACGCAGCCTTCTAGCCTGCATGTAGCATGTATGATATCACATGCTGTCACAATTAATGCACACATTACGATGCTGTAGTAATAGCAGAGATTACTTTGTGAACACATGTAAAACCATAGCTACCATGTCTTATTTTTAGATATTGTCTACCTGATCCAGTTGTGTGCGTGAAGGGCCATCTCTCTTTGCACGAACACGCTGTTTTTTTGGAGGTAAGGCATCATCACATGCATCAGTATCTCTCATGCTTGTAGTGGCATTCCTAGGTGGTGTTCGTAGCATAGCATGCTCAATTTTTTCTATCTCTCTGGAACGTGCAATGCTCTCTGCTTGCTGCTTTGATGGCTTACGAGACCGAGTCTCTAGTGCCTGCATTGATCAAGTATACATATTTGAATGGCGTTACAAGGCTGATAGATTGAATTCATGATGGCTTTATGAAACATGCTACAGAGGTTGACATAAGAAAAAGGTGGGCAATAGGTTTCACAGCATACCTTAGCGTAGTTCTCTGACATGAGTCTGAGACCAGAGAGCGCTGCACAGGGCTGCAGTTGCACAGGCGCTCGTTGCCTCAGCAGCGCNGCGAGTGGCTGTGCTCGCCTCACAGCATGCAATAGCAACCATACCATGCTTTCGTTTCCAATTTAAATCTGCTATTGTGGCTGTGATGCTAGAAAGCGACGAACGTAGCTCAGTAGCAGCTGGTGTAAGTAGCTCCACTCTCCGCTGGCTCAGGCGCCAACGTCCCGAGCGTTATCGACGGTAACCGCTCTTGTTCGTTTTTGAGCCTTGTCGTGGCTGTAGCTGAGTCGCTGCTTGATTAAACAATGGCACCAAAGGAGTATGACCTTGTATGCTTGGGTGGAGGCGTCACTGCTGGCTACTGGGCTGAGGCGTACGTGGATCTACTAGCGAGTGATCCACTGCTAAAGAAGCGTACCACACCACTGTCAATTGCTATCATCTCCAGCTACCCTGAGGGTGTGTACCCGTACGAGAGGCCAGCATGCTCTAAGGTATGACTTCTTACAGCTGCTTTAGTTTGCAGCAGCACAGAAAACAGAAGATGCACAGGAATAGTTCATCAATGTCTTTTAATACTATGTGTTGATACTGTGCATCCTATCTGATCAATAATTGCAGGAGCTACTGGATCCAGCAGCAACTCTGGCCAGAGATCTGACTGTCAAGAACAGCACATTCCCATTCACAAGCAGTCAGAGCAGTAAGGAAGCTCGCGGTGCAAAGTGGTATAAAGCACATAATATACATATGATTTGGGGCTGTCAATGCACTGCAATTGATGCTGATGAGAGGCTGCTGAGCCTGTCTGTCTGGCTGGAGGACAGCGGCAAGCACATGACTGCTGCTAAACCTAAGGTAAACTCTATCACATGACATCAACACCATTTTCATACAGCATCATGAAGATGAATGAATGCATGGCAATTGACGTGTGTGGTTGCTGCGCTTGCGGTGTGCAATCTATTGCAATAGGCTGTAAAGTATGGTAAGCTACTAATAGCAACAGGAGCAGCGCCTCTGAAGCTAAAACCAACGCTCACATCACCAGATATCACACCATCAACTGGTTGCTACTGTATTGAACATCCTGATATTAGACTACTGAAACTTGATGCTGCAACAGTAGAGTCATGTGGTCATGGTAGTGCACACTATTTACATGACATTGGTGATACACATAAGCTAGTTAAAGCACTGTCTGTTCCTACTGCTTCAGAAGAGGTATGGCGCTGCACTAAAAGTTATACAGTATAGAAAGATACTACTTTGTACTTCTTACGATAAACGCTGATTGTTTTGCGCAGTATGCGCAAGCACTCTAAGTCGTCATGCACTTGAGTGTGTTTACACAAAGCAGGAAAAACCAGTATACAAATCTGACAAACACATACGGCATTGCAGTACTTGAAATGCAATCAGCATCTTACAGCATTGCAACATGTTATAGCATTGCAGAATACTGATGTATCGCACACACTTCACTACTTATATGCGCATCATACAGGATAATACAGTAGTGATTGCTGGTAGTGGCTACCTAGCATTAGAAGCAGTATCAGCTATATTGAAGTGGTATCCTGGCCTTAACATTGTAATGCTAGTAAAAGGCAGTCACATTATGGCGGGACTGCTCAATCAGGTAATGGTTACAGTAATGGTCAAAAATGTAACGCCAATATGCATCGAATAGCAACAAAGTGAAATGTGTGTGACTATCAATATGTGCACCATGAGCTGTTACACACACATACCTTTAGTACGTTCAATATAACACATGTGCAATGGTTGTATAACATGCTTATTTGTCGGTAGTGCTAAGGCTAGTGCATGCTGTGTTGTCGGACAACACTTGTCATGACTTGCATGATTCACAGAAATCAGCTGATGCCATAACTAATACGCTGTCAATAGTGCTGATGATATAGCATGGTTGTGTTGTTAAACCACATGTCATTAAATACATACTGCACAGGAACTAGCTGATGTATATGAGGAAGAATTAGAGTCTCGAGGTGTTAAACTGATATGGCACGCAGAAGCACAACGGCTCTGGCAACCTAGTGAGATTGGCAAACTCAACACACCTGATGGCATTGAGGTATATCGCACAGTATTGTACATTGTTATACTGCTTTGCACGCCATTAACAGCATAATCACGAATCATAAGCAAGCAGATACAGTATGCAATACAGAGCATCTAAGATTCGTGTACTGTCGCATGAAACTCATGCAGGTTTGCTAGCGATACGGCATTGCACCATGACCCTTATTGCTATAACGTTCTTGCAACTGTTTTCTACTGGACGGTTACACACAGGCCTTTGAAAAAGATGGGCGTTACAGAAACTGCAGAGGAGTAGTAGCAAGTGTTAGTGGTAATGCTACCTACATACAGGCACGTATAACAGTAGTGTGTGCTGGCTGTAAGCCTAACTCAAAGTTGCTACAAGGTGTCTGTACTATGATGGGTAATGGTGCTATTATAGTAGACTCAGCCCTACTCACTAGTAAACAACACATCTATGCTGCTGGAGGTATGCCAAAGTACAGCATTATACTGAATGTACTATTAGTAAGGTTTGTAGTAGTAGTGTTGCTTGCTATTGATCGGCGTTATGTGGCAATATATGTTGTAGCGTATGCGATGCAAACAGACACGCTCATGCTGTGCTTGTCTTCACACAGTTGTACCACAAGCTTTGCTGCGTAGTGAAGATTGCGCACACAGCACTGTTGACATTAACCTTATATGCTGCTGTATAATACTACTGTGCCTATGTCTTTACAATCACACACACACAGATGTAGCATGCTATCCACTAGCATGTGAGAGTGGTGTCCTAGTACAAACAGCACATGTACAGTGTGCACGTGAGATGGCAACTGTAGCAGCTAAAAATATGGCACTAGCAGCAGCAGCAGCTCAGTTTGCACCACTACCATGCATACAGCTCAAGTTTCTGCAGTTCAGCTGGACATTCTATGGCGTTGCTGAAGGTAGTACACAATCAAACGCACACATAAGCACACTACCAAGTCTAGTCGTGATTATATTACAGACTTCAGTGTGCGCTGTACAGATTGTGTGTAATATGCAAGTGCATTTGAATCAGTATTGCTATAGTATTTGTGATGTTACAACTCTTATTAACAGCATTACAGTGCCTAACCACTCACACTATACGCAACACTGCTATCGCTACACACACATGCGTATTGCTATTTGCAATGTTTACTGTATAGGTGAAGTTGCAGTACTTGGCTTAGAAGAGTTCGAAGAGACAGGTAAATTTGGCGCATTCTGGTTGAGAAAAGGAGAAGTTATTGGAGCATTCCTTGAAGGAGGAGAAAAGTCTGATATAACTGCTATACAAAAGGTATGCATATATGTATGCATGTGTGGTGTTTATGCTATGCAAAAGGCATGTATGTATGACCAGCATGCATGCAGCAAACACTACTGCTGTGCGCTGCTGTAGTGATCGCACTAACTTGATAGTGTCCTACAAACCTACTAGGGTTTAATCACCACCATGCGCTCACAACTAGTGCGAGGCACAATAGTGCTCATGTAAAGCTCTGTATTACTACTAGTAGTATGTGAAAGCACACTGCTTTCACAGTTCAGTGTCGTTCCAATTGCACTAGTAGCAGCTACTTCTTTACTACGATTTCACTTTGGTGTATACGTGTTAATACTGTGTATGCTTATAAGAGACATACGTGCACACACATTGTTTGTGTACATGTGCTCTAACAGATAGCACAAGAGAGGCCTAAAGTACCTAATCTAGCATCACTCATTGCAGCACCTCTTACAACATTTCTGAAAGATCCACACAATGTACATGAGGTATGTATACAATCGGTAATACCCTTGTGTAGAGTAGCAATGCTAAAGTTACATGATGCCAGTAGCTGCATAGCATAGCGCACGACGAGATAGGTAGATGTGCTATATGTATATATGCTGTTTGCGCGTACATGATAGATACATGAACTGTGTGCCACCGTTTGCACTATTGTTGGCTGCATGCTTAAGATATACTGTGTGTATACTTTTCAATATATGCATAGGTACGAGCTGCTGGTGTGCCAAACCCTAATGCACTCACTGCAAGTGATAGGATGATGATGTGCTGCAAGTGCATGTAGTTGCAGCTGTAGCACTAGCAGAAAACTTCAAGCATGCCTGCTTGAGACATACATACCATGTAGGATAAGCTGCAAAGCGCTATGTTTTCACCATACCAGGACGTGCACTGGTTGAAGCGTACGGTACCGTAGTGCTCTATATTGTTCAGAAACTCTGAGATTGGCAAATCGTAAGATGGACTACAATGTGAGACTATTCTGAACTGCCTTAGAATGGTTCCAATGATGGTTCTCCAATTTGTGAGCGGTTGTGTGCGCTTCCAATTGATTGTTCAAGCATGGATATCAACCCATTAATGAATTATGCTGCTGCAGTGGTTCACCCACTCTGTGCACGCATGCATGCTGCAAGAAATTTCCAATTTGACCGTTGTGCGCGCTCATTTTGCTCGTGGTTTTATTACGTTGCCTGCAAGGAGGAGGGGCATGAAGAGCAGCTGTGCGCTACTGTGGTTTCTTGCGTCATGTGCACAAGCGAGGTGCTGCTGAAAAAATGCGTTCATTTGTAAAACTTTGCTTATGTGGTGCCGAAGCTGACTCTTGGTGCTGTTGTGCGTCTGCTGCCACAGATTGGTTACTGGCTTCTGGTTCAGCAAACACACAACTGCAAGCAAGAACGCCCAAGCAGCCACATTCGAGCTCAAAAATCTCCAGCTTCGTGACACCGCTGTTTCCGATGGCTACTTCGTGCCTGTTAAGAGTAGCAGTGAGTGCATTGCACGCCCTGGTGCACCTCTTCAGTCCCGCAGTGGAGACGCAGCTTTGGTGGTGAGCAAGCAGGGCGTGCTCACTCTAACAGGTCTTGCGAATGATCATGATGAGACTACTGTGCTATGGTCGTCATCTACCGCTGGATCTCACAACGTTGTCACAGAAGCTGCTGCTGCTGCTGCTGATGCACGAGCTGGACTGTTCATGCAGGTACGAATTAATCTTAGTGTATCTGCTGTGTCTAGCATGCGCTTGCTGTACCTGCAGCCTAAGATTTAACGAGATTGCATGCATTGCAACGCACCTCTCTTATATCTCTGATATGTCTGTTGATGTTGCATTGCACTGCAGCCTGATGGTCAACTGCTGCTAGCTGAGCCAGATGGTTCAACAGTCTACTGGCAACAGTCACATGCTGTTGCACCAGCGGGAGCTTATATTCAGATAAACAATGACAACAGTTTTGGTGTGTACTATGCACATGGAGATACTGCTGTAGTAGACTGTCTATGGACATCAGCATCAGAGCTATCATCTGGCTTACATGTTACAGCTCCTCACAGTTTCTACACAGCATCAAGGGCTTATGAGTTGCGGCTACAAGTTGATGGCAATCTAGCTGTATATGATACAGCAACCAAGTATATTGTGTGGCAAACAGGCACAACATCAGCAGTGTTGCCAGTGTTGTACATGACTGTTGAGGGCAATCTAGTGCTTACAACAGCTGCAACACTGCATGATAGTAGTATTGAGCCACTATGGCAGTTGTGTGCTCATAGCGTAGGCGCATACATGCACATTGATGATATTACTGGTACTGTTGGTCTATACGCTGCACACAAGCCTGCAGCAGCTGTCAGCACAAAGGTGGCAGTTCCGCTAGTGACAACAGCAGACAGCTATAAAAATGACAGTTACAACAGTGGCAGTTACAACAACAGAGTAATAGCAGCACGATCATTGTTAACTCTGACACAGGACACACAGACATACAAATCTACACCGTCAGGAGTCTACACGCTAGACTTTCAAGTAGACTATCACTTGATACTGTATATCCCACCGAACAATGTAACATGGCAAACGTACATATTTGATAGAGCTGTGAACACGCTCAATCCTGCAACTTTCAAGTATGAAGTGAAGCTACTACTTAATGTAAGTGCTACAGCTTAGGTGTACTTTGAACTCTTATACAGCACAGCTATACAGCTCAGCTGCTGATGGCATAGTTTGTGTGCATCGTTTCACTGGCGTGCATGCGCATCATCATCGCACTTCCAGAACTGATGACAGTTCTTTCTTTATCACGTTGGTGTACTCTTTCACACTACAGAACAAGAGTGGTAATCTCTTTATAACTGCTGATGATGGTACTGGTGCTGTTACTAAGTGGCAAACTGGTGTTATAACACCTCATGCAGACCCTATATTTGATGTTGACGATGAAGGTAATGCACACACTCCTCACACAATCTTGTACTCGTGTGTCTGTTTTTCCCAACAATATTATATTTTCAATGCGGGAATGTGAGACGATAAAGGCTCAATAAGTACCACTGAGCTATAGCTTTTGTTAAGCCTTCAAGTAGTAGTGCTACAACATTAAGCATCTATGAGTATGCATGTTTCTTGGCTTCGTTGTGCTGCTGAGGTGCTACTATTCACCATGCCAGTCAGCACTGTTATAAACAGATTAGTCGTTTATTAGTACAACTGATGACGCTTGCCAATTTAGCTTATCTCTCTTGTACTATTCGCTGTGCTGCCACTGTTGTTCTGATTGTTGAAGGTTTTTTTGGTCTGTATGCAAAAGATAGCTCGATACCGTACTGGACATCAAGCGCTAGTATTCAGCGCTATAAACCTATAGCCAGTGGCACGGATGTGTCCTCACGCACGGATGTGTACTCACCAAACAGAGCATATGCCCTAGCACTGCAAGGTGATGACAACCTTTGTATCTATATAGTGACTGCAGTAGAAAGGAAAACAGCAGATGCTATATGGTGTAGTAAGTATGATTCTGACCATGTTAAGGAAAGGTCATCAACCTCGACAGGGCCATATTCACTCATTATGCAGGTAAAAAAATGAACACAAATTCAGAACATGTTGCATCATCCTATAAATGTATATATGCGTGCACAGCAATGCTCACTTACTGCTACTGTTCAATGTCTATTGGTGTTGCTTTGGTACTCCTGCAATGATTTAGCTTGATGGTGACCTTCAGTGGCTAGATAGTGATAATGCTGTCATATGGCATATGGACACTGGTACTGACATGCCATCATACGCTAACATGCAAGATGACGGACGCCTCTGTGTATATATAGCAGCTACTGCTGAATTAGTTAACTGTGTTGGTAAAGGTAATACTCTTTGTACTCAAACTACTTTTTAGCTACTCAATTTTGCGCACTGGTCTTGCTAGTAGAAGTTTGCAAGTTTGGCACAGCGCTGCATGGCACAATAGAATGTTACTCATAGCACCTTGACTGTTTGCTCGCTGCTTTATGTTTTCGTTACTGTTCACTCCTTCTATATTGCATTCACCACAGCCACTCCAGAGCCAACAGGTGTGTCGCTTAGTAAAGTAAATACAACTGTTTAACACTGTTCAACTGCTACTGATCATTTCATGTACTACAGTTCTTTTACAACAGTGCTCAATTGCTCGTGTTCATGTTTGCACAATCTGCTTTGTAGCTAGTACATTGTGACAACACTGTTGTGTGCCAACTAACTAGTTGTATGTCCTGTGCAACTTGTGTGCTGCAGCGGTGCCCACTGATCCCCCAACGCCAGTGCCTACTGCCACACCGACACGAGGTAACAGCCAGCACAAACAAAGAAGTATTCGAGCGTATGTAACCAATATGCTGCGTATTTTAACAACTTTTTCTCGCTGCTTTTCCTACTTCTTTTTTGGTTTGTTTGTGGCATACAGCTCCTACACGGCGGCCTACACGGCGTCCTACAAAAGGTATCTGATCATGCTCCACACGCGCAGTATCATACTGGTGGCAACTCGCCTCGTGCTGTGTTTAGAGATCATCAGCAGTGTGCAGTGTATCCGTATATGCTTTATGCTTTCCTATGTAACACTGCTATGTAACACTGCTAAGCTCTTCATAATCAAACGGCACAGCACTGATGCGCTGCAATCTACTGTGCTACACCAATGTATATTGTTCAATTACAGCTCCAGTGGTTGCTAAGACAAAGACACCAGCAGCAACACCAACACTAGAACGTAAGACACGCACTACTTGTACCAACAATACTTCAGTACATGAGTTTATCAAATTGCACAGTTGTAGTGAACATCATGGCTTTTTCTACTTGCTGCTGCGGTGTTCTGCTATGGTATCCAAGGCTATAGTGGTGTGCTTAACCCGTGGCTTTCTCTGCTTTGTTGATGCTGCCACTGCTTGTTCCACTGCTCCTCAACAACACCAATCACATCACTTTATGCATCGACAGCAACACCAGGTATTGACAACTGTGTTAGTAACTGTTCATGTAGCTGTTACTGATATGAGTTTTAGTGTACAGTAGTGCATTGAAGTAGATATGTTAGATGCATTAGATGCAAGTTTGACAAGTGTCACATGCTTCTACGCGTGCGTATATATATGCATTCATGCAAGTACAGGAACTTTGTTCGATGCACGACGCAATGTAGTACCCACGTTGACGCATGACCCTTGTGTTACACTTCTTGCGTACTTGCATACATCCAATATGCACTACAGCACCTACGTTGGCTCCTAGCTCGAGTCCTACTCAAGTACCAACACTAGGTAACACGGCCATACTATACCAACTACCTTGAATGCTGCTATACTATACTATACGTGTCGACGTCCATATGTGTGCTTGCATAAGTGATAATCGCACAAAACGCTTATCTGTGCATATCGCTTCGGTATCTTGGCATGCAACATGCCTACACATGCATACGTTCATATACTAATAGTGATTGTTCCATGTGCATGTTTGCATACATACATGTTGTTGACATTGCAGCACCTGTTGTGGCCAAGACGAAGGCACCTACACTTCCACGTAAGACCTCATACACACATGACAATTTCAAACAGCATATTGATTTACAGTTACTACATCAATTATATTTACAAGCTCAATCGTTGCTCTTTGTATATGTATTGTATGCATCTTGACGACTGAACAACTCAATTGCAATCAATGTGTGCGTCTGCATTTCATAAAATCACTACTACACAGCTAAGACGCTTGCACCATCAACAGTGCAACCAAAGACAGCACAGCCCACAGTAGCAGCTACTACCACAAGCACACCTACTACTGCTGTGCCTACTGCTGTTCCGGTTAGTGCTCATACACATATACTTATGTACACATAGATGTACTGTATGAGTATAGAGTATGCAGTGCTAGCTCTCTAATTGTTTTTTGTGATAAGTTATGATGTACATGCATATCTTTCTTTAGCCTAGTACACGCTGACTATGATCTTGTACTCACGTGCTATTGCTACTGCCACAACTACATCATCGCTTGCTATAATAGACTGCAGCACCAGTAGTAGTTACTACACCAACACCAATTTCAGAAGCATCATTGTATACCGTTAACATGACCACTATACTGGCTAAGCATAGTGGTACATTTAATGAAACAGCATTCAGTCAAGCTGTTGTAAACGTTCTAGCTAACAGTAGTGATGCTACAGGCATTGCTGTTAATATAACATCATTCAGTAGCGCTGTAGCTAGACGACTGCAAAGCACTACTGCTGCTGCTACTAGTGATGTTACTGTGAACTATCAGATACAACATATCAATGGTGAAAACACTGCAAGTGATATACAGAAACAGCTTGAATCATCAAGTAGCAGCACAGCATTAGTGGACAGTTATAAGACACTATCAGCAATCAAAACAGTATCCAGTGCTACTACCACTACCACTGGTATTCCTATAAGTGAGACACGCAACAGTCCAGTTATACAAAAAAAAACATCACCAGCAACTCCAATAACTGGTATCATAGCTGGTGTTGTAGTAGGTGTTATAGCTGCGCTGCTAATGCTAACAGTGTGGTGTAAGCGTGATACACTGCGAGCTAAATACAGTAACAGACAGCAACGCAGCAACATACAGCTGCCACGTTCATTACCAGATCAAGAAAGTGGCTTACTGAACAGTGCAAACAGCTTTATAAACAACAACAGTAGCAGCAGTAACAACATTGGCATGTCAGTGTTTAACAGCAGTGGTGGTAACAACAGCAACAGTGTAGAGTCCTTTAGTTTTCCAGTTAGACGTAAACCATCAGCGTCAACACAAGTACTGCATGAAACACAATCACCTAGACAGCAACAACTGACATCACAGAACAGTACTGGTATGATTGCTGATAGTGCTTTAGCTGATACTACTGATATTGATGATATCACTACACCCATTGTTGATGATAGTGCTGGTGATACACTCAGAGGCATTAGTAAACAGTACAAACAAGCAGCAGTCAATAGGTCTAATGCTGTTACTACTGATAGTACTGCTACTACTGTTGCTGGTACTAGCATTGCTGCTGCTAGTACTAGTAGTACATCAACAGAGCTTGTTACTGTGGATAGTCAGTCATCTAACAGAAAGGCAAACGCATTGAGGCATGTTACTACAGCTGCTAAAGCATACACAGATGCTAATGCTACTATCGATGCAGTGGCTGCTGATACTACAGCAATAACAGCAGCTGGTACTGCTATTGTCAAGAAGTCAAAGCTAACAAGTAAAGCCAGTAAGCTAGCACAAGGCTTCACGAGTAGTATAACATCTGTTGTGAAGAAAGGTGTCAAGGATCATGGTTCAAAAATAGAAGTAGCAGTTGAAGCATTTGGCGCTGTTGCTGAACATATACCATATGTGTGTCATGCTTGGGGACTGTGTAATGAAGTGATACTTCTGTTTAGTGCAAATGCAGAGATTAGCAGTAACTGCGCTGAAGTGGTGTCATGGGCACAACAAATGCAGGTGAAAACACAATATGCTACTCTAATATTACACATTTGTTATACTCATATGTCTAGCTGCTATTCACTACTGCAATATGATAGTAGACTATATGATACCGTCTAAATGCGTCTAATGCTTATGTTTATATCCATATTGTACACTAACATAGACCACTAAACTACACTGTTACACTATATGACAACACACACATTGAAACACACACTATATAGGGTACACTTGATGCATTAGAGAAGACATATGGCAGTCATCCTAAGTTACAAATGGAATCAAATCTAGCACTAATGAACAAAGCTGAAGCAGTGATTACTGAATTATTGGTACTTGCACGAAGGCATAACAAGAACAATATGCTACTACAGTTTGCACTATCACGCAAGACTCAATCACTGATCGACGATGCTGGTAATAAGTTTAATGAAGCTATTAGTAAGCTACAACTGGGACTTGCAGTGACACAACTTGGTGTTAATCTCAGGATTGATGAGAATGTGACACTGCTACTAAGGTATGTGCACAACGTGTATGTATACAACTCAATTTTACTATACAAATTGCATGTGCAACACACTGTGTAGTAAGGCTACATGACACTGGTAGAAGGGGGACACATTGTTGCTATGACATGGTCATATTACACTAATGCCGGCCAAGTTGACGCTGCTGCTTAGGAACAACTTAGCGTATGTTTCATATCACTCTTGTTATTAGGCTTGTACTTTAAATACTAACTGCGCTAATGCGTTCCTTGCATATGCTGTTATTTCTTGTGGTCGCACTATGTACTCTTACAGTGCTGTTGATGATGTGCAAGTCAGGCTATCTGTGATTGGTTCATTCATGAGTAGAGTTGAACAGCATATGCTC
>AXNI01009983.1:0-15702 GCA_000498555.1 Heterococcus sp. DN1 | reverse complement strand
CTGGCTGCTGGCCTGACAGGGCGCCGCATGTGCACTGGTTCCTCTACAACAGCTTTGTGCACAGGCTCTTGAAAGAGGTGTGCATTGACCATGTGCTTCAGCAGCACGTTTGCAAGCTGCTGCTCAGTTATGTGCAACTTCCAGAAGCCAGAGATTTGATGGTGCAGCTTCCAGTGGCGAGCGAGCTTCTTGAGCTCATCGATGTTGATGCTCTGCTTTGTGTTGTGAGGATTGAACAGGCCATACTCTTTTAATGGCCGTCTAAGCAATTCTTGGTCCTCTTTTCTCTTCAGTTCTCTCAGATTTTCGTATAGAGAAGCTGTACAGTGCGTGATTGTACGCGGCCCGAGCGGAGCTGATTGAGAGCGCAGTGCTGTGGCACTGGAAGCTGCATGAGATGCAGCAATCGATGCTGACATGTTGCACTCTACGGCTCGCGCACTTGGTTCTTGCAACTTTTGCAGCAGGTCTAAAGAAGAACAGCAATAGCTACTCACTGGGTGCAGTCATTGCCACACACAACACTCAAATTCTGCAGCCGTTTCTTGCGAAATACCGTTACGCCAATGTGCCAACGGCAAATTTCTTGTCACAGGCGCGCGCCCACGCAGCTTAATCACCGTGGTCATTTCAAGAGAGTGCCACAAGGCAAGTCCAAGGTGGTAGTGTTCAAGGCAGGTGCATGGGCGAGAACTCACTGATGCATGAGACATTCAACTTGTGTCATTGTAGCCCCACGCTTTGCTATTGATTGCAATGTATACGCTGCCTTCTGAGTACTGCCAGTGACTGTGCTATGCGATTTCCATACGATTCCTATACATCTCAGAACGTCGTTACTACAGCAACCTACGAAGTACACCTAATGTCATACAGCATACTCATACAGGCATATGGCTATCATATACTTCACAGTACGTACACACACCGCTACCGGATGATTGTATACACACTGTTATACAGAGCGTGCAACAATCAAAGCTGTTGTTCATACACACTATAGACCTGTGCTACGCCGATTGTGCACAGCACAACTACTGCTGCTACTACTGTCACTTCTGCTACCACCGCTACTGCTGCTCTGACTGTTACTGCTACTGCTATTGCTGTTACTACAACTGTTGCCTTCTGGTAGTTAACGTTCCATACGCGTGACGAACTCAGCGAATGTTGGTCTCTCACTGGGATCAGTCTTTAAGCAATGCTGCATACAGCTAGTATACATTGATGCATGCAGTACATTAGTGTCTGATACTGCTCCAGTTGCAAGTTGTGGCCTTATACCTTTAGTTACAGCAGTGAATATGTCTATCAAACCCATGCCTGCCCATGGCATGTTACTTAGTTCTGAGCCATCTTGTGACTGTGCTGGGTATGCTCCTGCTAGCACTTCATAGATCAGTATACCTGTCAAGCAGTGAATCAAGTAATTTGTATATTACGTGGCCGTTAGTGTCGAGTCGACATAGTACACGTGTTTACCAATGTAACAAGAGGTGTAACATAGCTGTGATTGCGTACAGTATATGTATGAGTATGCATGCTTACTATACAGTCTGGTGTCGTGTACTACATTCTGTTATCACACACAGCCAACAACATATTCACAACTTACTAGTACTGTATGCAACACATGTGAGTATTACACTACTTACCATAGCTGTACACATCACTCTTAGCAGTAAACAGCTGTGTACATGTCTGTCCTCTAACAGCATTGAATAACTCTGGTGCAGTCCATGCTAATGTACCACCATGAAACAGTGATTTAGTAGTAGATGATGTTGAGATAGTACCCTCTGTTTTACTCAAACCAAAGTCTGTTAGCAGTGCTCTGCAATCGTCATCAATCAGCACATTGTGACTGTCGTAGTAGTTATAGTAGTAGCATGCACGCACAACATGTAAGCAGCAGTAGTATGTAGTATTAGTGTACATCCACACAGACATACTATATCATGCAAACACTGCATATGTCGTGAATTTACACTTCAGAGTATTAAAGTACTGCACAGTGGCGCGACACCGTGGCGCGTCACCAAAACATCACAATAATTATAGAAATATACAGTATTCTGATATGATGGTAGTACCTTTTGAGATCTCTGTGAAAGACATTCTGTTCATGTAGGTATGCCATGCCAACAGCTATATCATACAGTATTTGATGTCTGGCTACTGGTGTGTACTCTTGCCATTGCTCAATTGAATTCAGTATTGATCTCAAGCTACCCTGTTGAGTGTACTGTAAACACGATGCGCAGTGTAGTAGCAGCGCGTCGATGTAGTTGCAGTGTATAGTAGTAGGACAACATGTGCAAACATCAGTAAGCACATACTTCACGTGAAGTAAAGCTTGACGTTGTGCATACTGTGACAGCCACGTGAGTACACAAGCATAGCGTACAGTTATAGTATACGAAGTGGTATTGATAGTAGCAGTAGTATTTTTGATGTTATCATACCTTCATGACAATACTGAGTTCATCTAGTGTAGTAGCACATGCATATACTGGCACTATTCTTGCATGCTGTAGATGATGTAGTATGAATAACTCCTTAGCAAATCTTAGATACATCCTTTGTTTCTGCTTGATTGAAAGCTCTTGTATGTTCACAACCTGGTATAGCAAGTAAGTGAACAGCGATAAAATGACTTTGAGTGTTTACTACTGCAAGATAGCAGTTGATATTCGACATAGTGCATATCAGTATAGCAAGCAATACCTCTTGATAAGAGTCACTCGTAATAGTACAACAACTAGCTTACTTAACACTAACAAAACTGTAGTATACATACGTAGCAGTGTCAGTAGATGCGCGCAGCGTTGACTGCTAACGCCATACAATGCAACGGTATTCACAGTAATAGTACAACACTTACCTTTGCTGCACACAGTTGTAGTTGTCCCTTAAGCTGTACTTTATATACTTTAGCAAAGCCTCCTTTACCTATGTATGTATCTTCAGTCCTTACAATATCAGTAGGATGTACTTGCAACTGCTCTAGTGTTGACTCAAACTTACTGTATGCTTTCATGTCTAGCTGTGGACCTGTGCCTATATGATCACTAGCAGTACTGCTGCTACCAATACCACTACTGTCACCACTACTGCTACTGCTTGTCGTGGTATCAGTAGTGCTGTCTGTGTCTTGATTACTGTCACTACTACTAGTAGTACCAGTATGTATGTTGTGTAGTGTAGCAGCTACAGCTAGCTCTTCTGAGTCTAATACTGTTGCTGCTAACTGCTGTTTACTCATTGCCTTTGTCATAGCTGCGCCTGCTGTTGATGCTATCACTGCTGATGTTGCTGATGTTGTTGTTGTAGCTGCTGTTGTAGCAGTTCTAGTACCAGTTAGGTGATGTTCAACTCTATGTATAAGTGACCCTAGCTTTCCAATCTTGACCTCAATACCATCTAGGGCACTGTTGTTGTTGTACAACATGCATCACCGAGAGTAATAGCAACAGCAGCAACAATGAATGTGAGTGAGTGTACGTGTTCATGTAGCGCGCACACAGATTCTATATAGCATCATGTGATTGATAGTGTGCCACATACAGCACCTATACTCAATGTTGTTGTTATCATGCATAATACTGTGCAATGTAGTGAGTAAACACTGTTAACACTACTCACCCAATGATGACACTGACATTTTCATCAATACGCAGGTTAACACCCATCTGTGAGACAGCAATACCTAGCTGTAGCTTACTTATAGCAGTAGTAAAGTTCTTACTAGCTTCATCTAGTAGTGATTGTGTCTTACGGCTCAGTGCAAACTGTGTTAACAGACTGCTCTTCTTATGCCGCATAGCGAGTTCTTTAACTTCAATCAGTGCAGCTTCAGATTTGTCGATTAGTGCTAGATTGACATCAGCTTGGGCATGTGGGTGTGCATCAAAGTGAGCCTGTAGTGTATCTAGTATTGACTGTTGCAATGCGATGGCAATAGCAATAAAGTAACACATGAAATGGTAGTAAGCTTAGTATATGTAACAGTGATGTGAGAAGCTGTGTTGACTACATGTAAACGTGTTGGCTTATACACAAGTCTGCTACTGACACCACTGTTACTAGACAGCTGCTATGACTTTGACAGTGACTGCAGCCATACAGCATAACCATGCATAGTGTATAGCTCATACACGCTTATACTGCAACATGCTAGTACAATGTACTACTTCTACCAATAGGTTGTACCACTTTAGATGATGATTCACGCTAAGACGTTACCTGCATGTGCTGTGCCCACTTCACAACTTCAGAGCAGTTGCGGTTATTAGTTGTGCCAGCTCCAAACAGTAGCACAATCTCATTACACAAACCTGTTGACATGTGGCAACACAACCATGCAGCTCAGTAAGTAGCATCAGTGACGTGGCAGTGACGTGTCACTATAGCTTGAACCCTATACATGTACACAGTCCAGCAAAGATTGATGGCGAGCCGCTGTATCACGTGATGGAGCGTTTCATGAGCTTCAGTTACAATTGTTTGAAACTCACCGTAAGCGTGTTTGACCCAAGGTATGTGCTCAGCCACTGTTTGTTATACATACACAGAGTGACAAAATGCAGTAAATTGCATCAGTACTGTAAGGAAACACATAATTCGCGAAAGATGTTTGCAGCATGTAGCTGAGCTGGCGTTACAAGCGTATGCCAGCTTCTGTAGACTACACAACAACTATGATGATACTCATACACGATGCAGTACGGCAGAAGCTAATAGTCACACCACTATTGCGCTAATAGGATGTGTAACATCATGAGCTAACCATTGTAACAGGACTGCTAGCTAACAGATGCTACAGGCAACACAATGCTACAACCGTAAACACTAAAATCAGTATCATGCTATGTTATGACATACCTGAACCAATGCCTTCCCATGCTACAACAGCCTTCTCGCCGTGCTCTCTGATACCATGCCGCGCAGCAGATGTGACACGTGTTGACAGTCTGCGTGTCCAGGCTTGCTTAGTGGCTAGTTGCCTCTGATTAACAGCTGCACTACCAGCAGTAGCAGTAGCAGTAACAGCAGTAGCAGCGGCAGCTGGAGCTACAGCAAACCTCACTGTGCCGCCTGCGCCAGATGCGCTGCTGCTGTGACTAGTGATAGTACTACTATTCGCACTTGTTGGTAGTGCCTGCTGCTGCTGCTGTCGCTGCTGCTGTTTGCTGTTACCAACAGTTGCTACTGGCGCGTAAACACCCTGTTCAATGTCGTCTGTAGCGTAGCCAGCAGCGTGACTAACAGCTGTAGCGTTGTGTTCAGACGCACTGTCTGAGTCTATTGCTTGTAGCATAGACTCAGAGTTACGAGCGGAGCGGTGCCGCAAGGGGTCTCGCGCTGCTGCTGTGCTAGTGCTGCCACAAGTGAACGAGCTGCCACTGTTAGACCTCTTACTACTACTGCTGTTGCTACTGTTACTGTAACTGCTGTGCAATGCCGCTGCTCTGTCATTAGCGACTGCTTTGCGCAGCAATTCACGCCTTCGTGCAGCAACACGGCGCTTGTTGCAACACACAGCAAGTGCTGCAGCAGCTACTAAGACAGCAACACCACCAACCACAATGCCTGCTATAATGCCTATTGGTGCTGCTGCTGTTGCCGTTTGTACTGGCGGCGCAGCTGGCGTCTTGATAGTGGTAGCTGCTGTAGCTGGGGTGTCTGATAGTGTGTTATAGCTGTTCAGTAAGCTCGTATCACCATCTGCCGACGTTAAGCGCCGCTCTAACGCTGTTGCTGTAGGTCCGTCAGGCAAGTTTCGCACATCATAAGCCACTGTAACGCTGTTAGCCACTGCTTGTAGCCGTCTACGTTTGCTCTTAGTTGTAGTAGCCACGTTCACTAAAGGGTCCTTCGTTATTACTACTTGTAGTGATGGTAGTGCTGGTGCTGGTACAACTGCTGCAGTAACATCAATCACAGCACTATTGAATGCTGTTGCATTAAACTCTACTGCTGTGATGTTACTGATCTTTGTTGACATGCTAATACTTATGTTTGTAGTAATCATTGGTGTAGTAGTAGGCTGTGTTGTTGGCACTGTTGGTCTCAGCAGGCAGTAGTCAAAAGTGCGTATAGTATAATGTCAGCGTTGTCAGTCCTTTTTAACTTATACTAACGCCGCTTGACTGATGTGTAGTACTGATTACTTCTGCAATGCAAGCACCCTCAAAACGCATTCTCACATGCAAGTATTAATAAGCAATGATTCAACAACAGCAGCTGCGCTTGTATACACAAAGCTAGCAGTTGTTGCTTCAAGCTCTTGAAGTTCAAGCAGCTATGGTGTGCTACCGTTACCTGGAGTTGGCTTTGCAGTTGTTGGCGTTGCAGTTGTAGGGCTTACAGATGAAGGAGCTGCAGTAGGCTTTCCTGCTGACCAAATGCATGCGGTCATGATACAACAAGCACAGCAACATCGTGTAGGTCAGCGCTTCAGACAGCAGAGTCTTGCCTGCAGCGTTGCGCTAGCGTGTTAGCATACTTTCAGTCATGCTTGTACAAGCAGTGAAAAGCTATATGTACCACAAGCGGTTGCGTCAAGCAAACGGCTTACTTGTAACTGGCACTGGAGACGGGGCCGCTGTTACCGGAGCAGCTGTGGTTGGTGCTGCAGTTGTTGGCGCTATTGACAAATGAAGTGTGCGCACAAGCAAAGAAGGGCAGAGCAGAGCCGTGAAAACCTACAGAGAGTGAAATGTAGTGTGTGTTGCTCATGCATACTTACAATGCCCTAGAGTATTGACAAATAGCAGCTAGCTCGCTTGGTCATCAGCTTGTACTTCTCAAGTACTACTAAGTGCTTTCAAGCACTGTCAATCATAAGACACCCGCGACTGGTCAATATTGTTGTATACAGTCTGCTTACCTGCTGAAGTAGGAGCAGCAGTGGTAGGGCTGGCTGTTACAATCGCTCTTGGTGTAGGTCTCAGTTGTAAGTTGCAACAGCAGCAGGAGAACGCATAGTGCATTCAGACTACACACATTCAGAGGACAAACCTTCAGTACCCACACACGCATGTAAGACTGAGCAATGCTGGTGCCCACAACGGCCACATACAGCTGTACTACAGTGAAAGAGTACCACAATTTTAGTGACATGTTTATGGTGCTCACTTACAGTTGTAGGCTCAGCAGTGACTGGCGCAACTGTAGGCTGTGGTGTGCTAGTTTGTCTAGGTGCTGGTGATGGTGCTAGTGTCACTACTACTACTGCTGTTGGCTGCGCTGTCTGTACAGGTTGCTGTTGTGAGACAGCCAGAAACAGTTGGATGATACACATAATTAGACACATCGCAAGAGCAAGCTTTCGCAGTATTCGGCAATGCAGCGCTAGTTTGACCGAGTGATGCTCAGTGCCACCAACAATTCTGCCGTACTGCGAGAACGCAAAGTCAAGCGATGCTTACATATATATTAAGCAGTGGGCATCAGGTTCACAGCTACTGAACGCACAGCTGCCTCACAGTTGATCATGATAAAGAGCCACAACTCAACACAGCACTACACTACACTATACTACACTATACTACACATTACTATTCTACAATACTACACACTACACAACACATCACAGTAACAGCGACATCTCACTAGCAACTACTTACCACTGGACGCACTGGTGCAGGGCTTGGTCGTGGAATCACGGACGTTGGCACAGCCGTTGGCACAACCATTGGCACTGGCTCTGGCTCTGTGCACGCTGCGCACTTCACTGCAGCGCCATCGTCAATCACTGTGTTGCCACTACTGCTGTCTGTGCAGCTCCACTCAGCAGTAGCAGGGATCTGTGCGGGGTGCTTGTAGCCCTTATCTTTCGTCTGTATGGTAGTGCAAATGTCAGTGTGTGCAGTAACGAAGTGTCAGTGTGTACATACGCTACACTATACTACTGCAAGCATGCCTGTGTTGGGCAGCTTAATGTGTTGGCCTGATGCTTACAGCAGCGTGCAAGTGTTCGCAGCACAAGACACAAGTACAGACTTAAAACAGATTCTGTATAAGTAATGATGATGCACTCACCGTACACACTTGCTGCGCACCAGCAGAAGCAACAGCCCAGTGAGCACCACTGTGGTAGATCTTAGCGCCACTTGCTGCCACAAACACTGGCAGCTTATCACTGTCTGCTTTTGAGAAGGTGTAGCAGGTGTTCAACGACTTGAACTCAGGATCACTATCAAGAAAGCCTGTCAGTTGGACACTGTTGAAGCTCTCAGCGCCAGCGTCGCACAGCCCTAGCGCTGCTTTCTCTTCGCGCTGCTCTGTTGTTGGTGCATTCACCGTTCTTGGCGCTCCTTGCGTTGGTGCTGCTGTAACAGGCGCAGCAGTTGCTGGTGCTGCTGTAGCAGGCGCTGCAGTGGCGGCTGGAGTAGGTGCTGCGGTTGAGGGCTCTGCTGTTGTTGTTTCCGCTGTTGTTGGTTCTGCTGTTGTAGGCGATGGTGTTGAAGGTGTTGAAGGGCTTGGTGTCTCGTGTGTAGCGCTAGGCGCAGCTGTTGCTGGTGTTGGGGCTGCTGTAGCTGTGCATCACGCATGTACGCACGCACATGTCGAGTATAGTGTACGTGTTAACAGCAGCAGCAAACCGCATCACACGCAACGCACTGGCAGTCTCTACAGAGGCGCAGTTTGTAGTACTACTAGTGCATTACACGCTAGTCATCCCAGAAACATAGGTAGGTGTAAACAAAGTGACTCGTGTACACAAAGTGACTTACCATCAACCGTTGGCGTAACCGTTGGCAGTGGTCGTCTCACAGGGGCCAGTGTGTGCTCTGCGTGTGGAGCGTTATAGGGGACGCAGCAGTCAATGCATCACGTAAGGCGAAGAGACACATGAGCTGTGGTCGCATCTTGATTTCATGAGGGGACACACAGTCACCACTACCGCTGCAGCGCTGACACGAGCATGGCAAGTGCTGAGTGAAGACATGTACTACAGAGACTACTCAGTCACGCAACAGCGTGTCTGCAGGCGCTAGAAGCATTGCCAGAAGCTAACGTGTGTAGGTACGATCTTTGACTAGCCATATACTAAAATGTACGTTACCTGGGGTTGGTGAGTGTGTCACTTGAATGGCAGTTGGAGCAGCAGTCACTGGTATTGCAGTGCCTGGCTCAGTGGAAGCAGGCTCTGTGGGCGTTGGCGCTGGTGTGGGCCCAGCAGGCGTGTTTGGAAAAGTATCGGTGCCTGACGGATCAACAGGTTTTGTAGTTGGCGACGTTTCAGGAGCTGGTCCTTTAAGCGGCGCGGCTGTCTCTTCAGGAGCTGTTGTTGCCAGTGGTGTTGGCGCTGGGAAAGACTCAACAGGCGTGTTGGACTGAGCTTCAGTCGGTGTCGCGTTTAGGGCAGGATTGTTCGTGGGTGCACCAGAGGCAGCTTCGCTTGCAAGTGCTGCTGGCTCTTCACGTGGCGGCGCTGGTGCTGGCGCAGGGGGCGTCTCTACCTGTTGCGCAGGCGCGTTTGGAGTGGCTTCAATGCCAGTGGCTGGCGCATTAGCGTTAGGAGATGCTTCTGTGGTAGTCGTCGTTTCAGGGGCTGCAGCTTCGTTCGATGGCGCAGCTGCTTCTGCTGATGGTGCAGCAGCTTCGTTGGATGGCGCAGCAGCTTCTTGCGCAGGCCCAGCTGCTTCATTCGATGCTACCATGAGCGCCCTCTCTGCATGCAGCGAATCACAAGCAATCGCAACATGACTTCAGTACTTTGAGCCTATCGTGCAAAGATTTGCATGAAGTACTGCGTGTGGTTTATGTAACTTACTTGATGATGCTGCATCAAACTGGCCTGCAGTGATGCAGACAGCTAAGGCTGCGACAGCTATCAGCTTGAGAACGCCCTGCATGTCGGCAGAGCTTCAAGATGAGCTGCACTCGAGTGCGGCGATCAAGCTGTACCTTCCACAACAGTGATGAATAATAGTCTAGCTAGCCACTCTCCCGCTCTGCTGGAGGCGCTGAGGTGATAGGACTCACAGAAAGCCAGCATCAGCAAAAAATCCACAGGAATGAAAGTTCCAATGGACCCGAAACAGCTAACAATACGCTGCAGTAAGCAGTCACTGGTAGTAGCAGCAATCCTGCACAATAGCAGTGAGAGTCTCTGTCAATGAGCAGATGTGTGTTCTTTACTACTAGCACATGCCAAAGCCAAGCGCAGTGTGCACAACAAACGCATGGCAAGCACACAGCAGCAGCAAACCATCAGTGTTATTATAGCTCATAGTTCATGTTCTATTTGATGAACGGAGGCGCTTTGCCAGGCAGGTAATCCACCTCATTACTGTGGCTCAGCTCATCAAGCCAGCCTATTCTCGCGTCAGGAAACGCATCGCAGTAGGGCACATACGGCTTTATGTCTAGGATTGGTGTGCCATCAAGCAGATCGAGCCCTTCAACAGTGACTGTGCGCTTCTTGCAGTCCACTGCTACTATGCGCAGCGCTGAGAGCGCAATAGCATTCGGTCTGTGCGGGCTTCGCGTCGAGAACAAGCCTGTGTGCAAAAACAATGCAGCAGGTATCATATCAGCAAATTTGTGGATAAGCTGCCATGTGCAGTCAATTGGGCACAGTGTATTCCGAAATGAACAACGCACAATACATGTATACATGAGCTCTGCACGTGTCAAAAGCTACGCAGAGCTGTGGTCATATGCACATGGTAATGCTAACATTGCATAAAGTGACGGTGTGCAAGCACGTTCACCTCGTTTTACTCTGGGACCTCGCGGCGGCTTCACCTTTGGGTTCCAGCCCTGATTCAAGTGCATATAGCTGATCACCCAACAGTAGTCAAAGCCGTCGAGATCTTCTAGCGCGTGCTCAAAATTTCGCCCTTCTGCAAACACGAGGTGCCCTTGCTGGGTCTGCGCAATAAGTGCGGCAGCAGTATAGGTACATTTTAGAAATTGTACAGTATTTTATAAAGTTAACTGGCTAATGGGTGTGGCAGCAGCGAGTACAAACGTTCAGATTACACTTCAGACACTATACACCTGCTTACAATCTAGATCATGCATTGCTGCGCATGTTTTGCATCAAGGGTGTTGAAGGCTGTTTGTACCTTGCCGTCGAGCACACCAGCAGTAACATTGGCTTGACGCGGCGTGCCAAATCTCTCCTTGTACGGGCTCCTAACGACTGCAACAGTCTCCATGGTCATGGTTGTTGGCGTATCGATCAGTCCTGTATACTCTTGGCGTGGCCTGTATTCGCCCTTCTTGGCAGCGCCAGGCTCTTGCTCTGCGGCCTTCACTTCTCTGCTACGTCGGCCCCGACCGCGCGTGCCTTTTTGCTTTTGAAGTGCATTAGACTGCTTAGGCGAGCTGGCTGCAGCAGGTGGAGGAGGAGAGACGAAAGCATGCACAGCTTTGATTGCGAGGCCTGCAGCAAGTACGAAAACCACACCGATCTGCCATCGATGTGAAGCTGTACTAGCCACCATATTGGTCTTTGGTCGAGCTCTCACTACCCTATGGAGTCCCACCTTCAATATCGTCCAACGGCTTCTGAAACGTTCGAAACGTCTGCTTAACGGCTTGATACACACAAGAAGAAAC
Source organism: Heterococcus sp. DN1 (assembly GCA_000498555.1). Classification (NCBI taxonomy): domain Eukaryota; class Xanthophyceae; order Tribonematales; family Heteropediaceae; genus Heterococcus; species Heterococcus sp. DN1. Next base: position 4,122 of record AXNI01009983.1, on the reverse strand, counting down.
TGCTTCTTGTACCCAAGTTAACGGACATCGTTTCAGTGTTGCAGGTTGTGCACAAGAGTACTCACAATGGTTGTTGCTTGGCAGCGCAGCAAGCTGGAAGCACCAGGTCGTGCCAGTGCTGTAGCATGCTGCCTCAACAACAGCAGCATCTGCCTGACAGCGCCCGGCGATGCGCACTTGTCCATGCATATTGCTGCCGATGGTGCCGAGCACTGGGTCAATGTAACAGCTGGTATGGCTGGTGCTGTGCCTAGCTCTAGAACAGGGCACAGCATGTGCAGTGATTCGCAAGGTAAAGTCATTGTTTTTGGAGGCAAGAGCTGTGATGCTGCCAACAGCAGCATGTGCAACGATGCATACATTACAGGCGTGCCTGCAGGCCTTGAAAAGATCCAGTGGCGGCAGCTGGGAGCGAATGCAGAGCCATTGCCGGTAGTTGACCCTCAAGACCTACCCAAAGGCAGGAAAGCTTCAGCAACGCAGCCAGCTGTAGCAGTGAGCCCTCAGCCGCGCGCTTGGCACGCTGCGTGCACTGTCAGAAGAGACGACAGCTGGTACATGCTTGTGCATGGCGGCATTGGCACAAACGACACTGTACTAGCAGACACATGGCTGTACGATCTTACTGCTGAATCGTGGGTACAGCTGAACCCGGCAGCTGGCGCGTCACCCCCTGCTGCTGCTCATCATACTTTGACCTCGCTTGATGAGGGCAAGAGAGCTCTGTTGATAGGCGGCTACGATGGCAGCAGGCACAGCTGCACTGCTGCAGTGCTCACACTGAAGACGCAGACTTGGATCGTGTGCCAAGACTCAGGGCTGCCGCCACTGTGCATGCATGCAGCAGGAGCAGTGCCTGCTGTTAGCAGCGACTTTTTGGAAGCTATGCCTTTGCAAACGCTAGTAGCAGATGCTTCAAAGCAGCGGCTGGTGCTGTGGGGCACGGGGGCTGTTGCACTAACACCCACAGCAGCAGCAGCAAGTGGTAAGAGTGCTGCTGAGGCCACACTACAAGTAACGTCAGAAAGTGAAACTGTTGAAACAGTGCTGGTGTTTGGTGGCTGCACTGCAGCAGGGGCCAGTGCTGCTGTGTATGCTCTTACGCCAGACTGCAGAGCTTATGTAGTAATGGCAGTGAACACAAGCGCAGCTCCAGCAGCACGGCACAGTGCAGCAGCGGTCATTGGCAGTAAGCTGTATGTGATTGGAGGTGCTGATGGCAGTGGCAAGCGGATGCTAGACGTTGCAGTGCTCGGCACAGCCAGCAGCTGCAAAGAGGTGAGCAGTAGCGGCAGTGAAAGTGCGCATGAGCGCAGTATAGACAGCAGTAGTACAACAGCAGCAACAGCAGCAGCTGCAACAGCACAAGAGCCTGTGCGGTATGCCAATGGCGACGTGTACACTGGTGCACTAGACGCTGCAGGGCTGCGCAGTGGCAGTGGTGAGATGCGCTGTGCCAACGGCAATGTGTTCACTGGTGAGTGGCAGAGTGACTCGCCCAGCTTCGGTGAGATGCAGTACGCAACAGCAGCAGCAGACAATAGCAGCAACAACAACACTGACTATGCTGTAGCAGTGCTGCAGTGCTACAGCGGAGCTTGGGAGGGGGGTAAGCCTTGCGGCAAAGGGCAGGGTATCTTCAGCAGCAGCAACGGTTGTTCAACGTTCACCGGCCGTTGGCTCGACGGTTTGCCTCATGGACCCGGNTGACTCGCCTCAGGGGGTTTCTGTAGAAGGTCTCTGGGAGCAGGGTGTGCTAGTGCACGGCAAAGAGACCCTCCTGCAGCAGCACCAAAGTGGTGCAGCTGAGGTGTACGAAGGCGGCTTCAAGAGTGATGCTCGGCACGGTGCTGGCAGGTGTGTCTATGCTGACGGCAGCGTCTACGAAGGAGAGTGGCGCACAGGGCGTCGCAATGGTCAGGGTACCTACACTGACGCTGTCAAACAGGAAGTGTACAAGGGGAAGTGGGTAGGAGGTGTGAGGTGTGGCCGAGGTAGCTGCACCTATGCTGCAGGGCATAAGTATGAGGGGCACTGGCTGCAGGGGCGGCGGCACGGCCTTGGCTGTATGCGCTATGCCAGTGGTGATGTCTATGAGGGGGAGTGGCAGCAGGGTCACAGAGGCGGNNGAAGGTGTGCTAACACAGGCTAGCGGTCTTGTGCTGAAAGGAGCGTAGGTGCGAGATGAGCTGCAGACAGCGCTGTCAAGCAGTGTTGCTGGGTGATTGATGCACTCTGCAAACTGTTGAGTTAATGTGGCTTCAAGTAAATGCACTTCATTACACACTATCATCGTGATTAGGTGAAGCATGCGCGCCAGTAGCGTACGCACCTGGCGCATACGCTCTGTAGACTGTCAGTGCTAGAAGCACGAAAGCCCTCAGCAGTGTGATTTTGGTTCAAGAAATTTCTGATTCCTGCGTTTGCTGGCTTTCTCAATCAGTGTTCACGAGCCTCAACTTCTGCTTGAACGTTTACTGTGTGGTATCGCAGTTCGTAGAGGAACAGCTTGTGCGTCGCTGAGCCATGCTAAATGATCTGAAGACGCGTTCAGTTCGATCATGATCAAGCTCTTAGCTGTGAGAGTCGCAGCCTTGGTTGTCTGCGCCAATGCAGGCTATCTTGATGCATCAAGTAAGTGATTGCTGAGTCACATCGGTCGTTCACCCAGTGTGATTACTTCAAACAGCTGAGCTCAGCTTAGATCTTTGCTTTCATACGATGGTCTGTTGATAGGGAGAGCGCTCATGGTCGCGTCAAATCAAGCAGCTAACGCGCCTGCCGAAGCGGGCACTCTGGCGCCCACTGCACCATTCAGTGAAGCGACGTCACGCAACAAAACTACTGCGAATGCACCTGCAGCGCCAACACCAATAACACCTCTCAACGAGACAGCTGCACAATCTAATGCAACTGGAGGACTAGCTACTGCACTGGCACCTGAACAGTGTCAGCGTGGCTCTGAGACCTTCAACAGCGTTGCTCTATTAGGCTTCTCTCGAAAGAGTGCAGTAAGCGATTTCAACACCTGCTACATTTTCTCAGAACTGGATAGTGACAAGCTGCCAGTGTTTGTGGCAGCGAATGGCGCAAAGCTTTACCACAGTACAGAAGCTGGCCCACACTGGGGTGCCATGACTGCTGATGCATCGAAAGTTTGTGTAGTAAGTACTCAGCACCATCACTTTTACTTGAATAGTTTGTGCTTACACTCGTGCGCTCTTGCATGCGTAGTTAAAGCGAGCTCCATGCATACTCACGCCACACACGCACGCTATAGGTTGAAGACAAGGCCTACAAGCACCCGGCAGAAATCCCTGCTGGTGCTGAGTGGGGCTGCGTGACTAACAACTCTAGCAGCAGTGAGCATGTGACTGTCACATGCGCAGCATGCACTGCTACTACAATAGTCACAGCAGCACCAAGCTCAACGCTAGCGCCAACTGCTAACACAACTGCTGGGCTGTGCTACGTTGGCCAGTACAGTTACAGCACTATCACAGTGTCAGGCCTGCCGCTGGAACCCCTGAACACTTGCTACTACTATTCTGAGACTGACAGCGACGGGCTACCTGAGTTTGTGTGCGCCTGCAATACTCATCGAGTTTTCCACAGTAACAGCACTGTACTGCTGCACGCTGAGAAGATAGTAGAGTTAGTGTCTGTCTGGGCTGCTACGTGGGATGCAGACGGCCTAGCATGTCAAGTAAGCGTTACACTACCGTTGTATTAGCACCGTTACATTGCTGTTACATGAGTATACTACACATGCAGACATCATGTGCATGCGCTGTAATGCATGACTACGTCTTGTGCGCACGAATATGTTGTGTTACATACTTCGTATATACTATTGTATGAAACACTGTGTGCGAGCACGTCACATAATCATGACTTGAGCGAGTTACGCTGATGTTTTCTTGCTCTATGCTCCTGCGTAATGCAATCACACTGCCCACACTGACAGACAGAAGACGAGGGCTACACACACCCAGCACTGATTCCTACTAATGCAGCGTGGAACTGTACACAAGCCAGCCCTGACACTACTATACTGAATATTACTGGTGCGTCTGTGTTGTGTGAGGCCTGCGCAACGGCCGCGCCAACAGCTGCACCGAC
>AXNI01009939.1:0-11511 GCA_000498555.1 Heterococcus sp. DN1 | reverse complement strand
GTATGGACCAGTATCTAAGGATCATAGAAGCGCACAGTGCACGTATTAGCTCTATAGAGCTACAGCACCACTGCTACCTACCTTTGTGCACTTTACCAGGCACTGAGAGTCCTATCAGTGTACAGTCCTTGAAACTGAAGAATGTCAAATGGACTGGTGCTCTACCACAGATGCCTTAGGTACTTCACGTTGAGAGCTGGGATCTGACTGGTGTTACATTGCCTAGTGAGCTGAAAGAGTTAACATTGGTGAATAGCAGAGTATTACCTATACTACCTTATGGTCTACAGGTTGGTCTACAGGTGTTAGACCTATCAAAGTCTGGAATCACACAAGCTTTTGCAGCTAATTGTATACCATCAACAATTAGGCATCTCAAGCTGCCAGCGTACTATGAACATGAAATTGCTACACTACCACCAGCGTTACTATCATTAGATATTGGATTAGTGTACAATCATCCGTTGGGCAGATTGCCACAGACATTACTAGAGTTGGTGATACTACGAGATGGTGATTACATGAGACATAAATACACACAGAGACTACAGTCTTTACCTACTGGACTGAAGGTACTCAAAATGAGTAATGTCACTTGCATTACAGACAGTATCGACAACTTTGTACTACCGCAAGGCTTGCAAGTACTGCATGTTGGCATGCTCAAGCAACCAATCGGGCCGCTGCCACCAGCATTACAAGTACTGCACATTGACAGTATTGATTATAACACTCCATTAGATACACTTCCAGCAACACTTGTAGAGTTAGATATAAGCACAGCACACAAGTTTCAGCAGCTAGGTGTATTGCCAATCAAACTCAGAAAGCTACTTGTGAATGACTTCTATAGAACACAGCCGCCTAGGGTGTCAAAATATACTGAGATAGTGTGTCCAACTCGAACTACGCTGACTCATGAAAGCTTGCGAGGCTTAGCTATCAGAGCACGTATAGCACGTGAGCAAGGTGGTGTGTTAGGCGCAGCAGCTGCAGTTGACTACATGATGGCTTGAGCGATTAGCAGTGCGTCAAAGCTGTAAGCTACTTATCTACTTGAAACAGCAGTAATAGCAGCACAACAGTGTACCATGAATACATGACACAGTCAGCCTGATGTACAGCAGCTATGTGCAGTAGTTCTGCAGTTGGCACAGCAGTGACGTACATGGTAATAATGTACAACGCAGCAGCGCCAACGCATGTGTAATAGTACCAGCAGCAGTAGCAGTAGCGCTGTCTGCAGTGAAGAACCTTACACATGCGCAACACTGCGTACACAGAGCATACATAGAGCATTGGTGGTACTGGCTATACTGTGAACGGCAGCGCAAGTGATTCTGCTCTTCGACTGCGACTTTTATATTGATGTCTGCACACGATAGAGCAACATCAGAAAGCATAGCAGCAAGCAGCAGTAGCACGAGTGACGCAGCGATACCCGTTTCACAGCAACACCAAGCAGCACATCAGCGTTGGTACTGCTGTTATAGTAGCGATAAGACTATGCATCGGAGTGTATCACTGACACCTGGTTTGAGCGGTGCTGTTAGCTACCACGCTTGCTATAGTCTGACAATGAGTGTAACGAGATAAAGAGCTACTGGTGCTTATTACACAAGTAGCAAATGACAGCACACGCAACAGTAGTTTGGATTTGAAATAGATGGACAGTGAATAGTAGCAGCGTGCTACCTGTTGGTAGGGAGCACGGCTGCAAGCAATGCATGGTAAGCACTGTATGTTATAATACTTCATTTTGTAGTACATGTGAGCACTATATACTATTATATAAGTGGCCATCAACTCCACATCGCTACAACAGTTATGTGCTTGTACGATGTATGAATCATTGCCTTTGAATTGGGTTGCATCTCACTGACATTGTTATCACGAACTGCTTTTGAATACAAACAATCATCAGTGCAGGCTCCATATACTACTTGAGCAAGTCTTCATATGTTACGTGAGCTAAACTCACACTAAAAGATGCAGTATAAAGTTTAACCGTTGACTTCATGTATCAGTCAGCTGCAACCTAGGCGTTTTGATTCCTGAGACAGCTCTTCTCGAATGAGTTAGCAACTCTATATCATACTTATACCAGCACTGGACTGGATGTACAGCAACTTGATACATTACTGGGTTGAGCAGTCAAGATCAGTAATCTATGGTTCATGTGCGCACAGTTGCTTAATGCTGTGAGCAACATGGTGTAGCGATTAAAACAGCAAGAGTAACAACATTGACAAGACATACGAAGAACAGCAGCCTACATACACACGCACACACACACACACACGCACAAAGTAGTAACTGGTCAAAGCGCTATCTGTGTGTGTAAGCAGTAGCAGAAGTACTTGATAATATACTACTTTTGTTTTGTTGGGCAGCTAGCTGTCTTGCACGACAAGAGCAATCTCTACACGCGCTGTAACAGCAGCATCAATGTTAGCAGTATCATCAATAGCAGCAACAGCAGCAGCAACAGTAGCTGTAGCGCGGTACCCTCACGATGACCACATTGTGCCTTCATGACGAGGCACGATACAAGCATTAGCACTACTGTTACAGTGGTAGACATACAATCCATTTGCAATGAGCAATTGGAAGCTTGTCTGAGCGGCTATGCCAGCACTTACTAAAGTATGGACAACAACAGAATCAACTCGGCTATAGCTTGTCGCACTTAACAGGCTATACCTTTACAATCAGTGCGCAGTATAGATGACAGTACATGCTAATATAAGTAACCCTAATGGTGATTAATGTTGGTGTAATTATGATAATGATGAGCTGCATCCTAAGATAAAACGTGGCTACCGCAGTGCATGGTAAGCAGTTTGCACTTAACTACTATCATATATACATCAACTCCATATCGCTGTAAAGTTATGTAATCTTGCGTGCTTTATAGACCAATTGTCTTTGGATGCGACATGCGCCTCACCTGACACGATGCTATTACGCACCGCTTTTGTGTTCACTTATATCAATGCAGGCATCTAGCTCATCTTCATGAGCTATCGAGCAGTAAGCACCACAACACAGCAAACTTAGAAGATTGTTACGCATGTAATGTGAAGACGTATCACTGAGGCTACGACAACAACAGTGCAGTATCAGCAGCAGCGCTAGTAGCGGTGTCAGCACAGTTGCTGGATGCTGATTGCATTTGATGCCAACTCAGTGCAGCACAAGCACTAGTAACATTAGTGCTGCTACTGTACTTGTAACAACTCTGATTGGAACATGTATCTAGCGAGCAATTTGAGAGCACCACTAGTGACATCTGCACATAGCGAAGTCATATATACGCTCATTACAAAAAGAGGAGCGAGAGTACACCAAGCAGTATCAAAACTAGAAGTAAGAGCAGTAGCATTTACGTACAGTACTCTTGTTTTTGGCATAGTGCTGACAGTTCGGCCTCTACGCACGCACTCAGAGCACCTTTAAGTAGTTCACCTTGTTTGCATATGAGGTATCCTACACGTATGACCTGCTACTACTGCAACTAGTAGTGACAGTGCTGTGCCAGTACTTAGCTATGGCAATAGTAGCAGCAGGTTTGGTGCTTTGATGAAGTGTTGCGTGGCATTTGCAAGATGCAATCGCAGCAGCTGTTTACCCATAGTATACGTCAGCGCAAGTACACAGCTGTGGTGCAGTTCTACTGGCTCTACATTCTCCCAGCTCCAAATGGACAACAGCATATGATAGCATCAGCAACACCAGCTGTGATTGACATAAAAGCAGTAACAGGTTGATGTGTAACTAATGCACTATACATGTACGATACTCACTGATTGAAACAGAACTACCAATACCGCAAGGTAAGCTTTCAGATCCGACATGAATAATCACCAATTCCATACTACAGTGACTGTAATTCTACTATACTTGCATGTGCAATCTACCAATTCTTTGGTTTGATGTACGCTTTACTGACACGACACTATGAATCATGCATCAATTTCGTTTACATGTGTGACGCAGGCATTTTATGGAATACTATTTTGTGAGATAGATGAGCTGATGCACAACACAGCGCAACATGATTTCGAAGGGATGCACGAGTCGAACTAGATGTATATCAAGCCAAGGCAATAGTATCGTAAGATGTACAGCTGTACCACGCAGCAATTACCAGCCGACCACAATGGCTACCATGCAGTACTAGTGTCATCGTGATATAGCAGGCAATGCCAACAAAACAACATGTATCAGTGGGATGCCAGTGCCATCAACACTGCTTAGCACATATTTGCATATAGGTTGTTACAATCAGCATCATGCTTCAGTGGCGTCAATACATTGGTGGTTAATACCGACATGAGCAATACTTATATGGCGAGTAGAGAGAGAGAGGAAGAAAGAGTTGCAAACGGTCACGTAGATAGATGCCTTCATGCCTTTTTTAGTAGCTATAGCTAGAGTATGAGCAATCCACATTGATATCAGTTTCTACAGCAGCAATAACACTGACAGCAGTGCTATTAGTATACCAGGCGCCAGCTTGACCAAAGGCTCAACAACACAACACGGCTTGGTTATACAGAGGCCACTGCGAGTCATCTATCTAATGATGATATACAGGCCACTGCTAGCCATCTATCTAAATGTTGTTAACCGTTCTGTTTGTGATATTAGTGAGGCAGCCATGCAATGCAAGAACGTGCAACACGCAAATGCACTCAGTTGAACATTTGGCGTTTTCCCAACGGATTTTTGTTGCAATTGTGGTGTGGTGCTTGTTGAGTCGGGCTGTGCATTACAAATTGCGTTACGCTAGCCCTCGTTGAGATTGATTGCAAGCAGAGGGCTTTTGCTTTACTTACAGAGCACCGATCTTCGTTGCTTTGATCTTGACTCACGGTGGGGCATGAGTGCCTCAGTGGAGGCGACACTTCTTCTTCTGGTAGCAGCACTAGCTCCCATAGCCCTATGGATGGAGGCAGTTGCACGCCATTCTACGCCTGCACGCGTGCAAGCAGAAAAGGCAATTCTGTATCTGCAGCTACGATGCCTATTTCTAGCTACAGTACTGTGCAACAGTGTGGCTGCTGCAAGGTGTCTGCTTTCTCACTTGCACAATGGTGTTGGTGGCAAGAACAGTGATGTATCTAGATTATGAATCCTTCAGTTTATGCATCACTGATGTGCAGCAGCTCAAGAATGGCAGTATTATACTAAAGACGCGCTACAGATACCAGCTGGTGAGACAAGTTTGCGGCACAGGCGCAAGTCCCTGTCTGTTTGAAGTCATGGCTAAGTTTATGGCCGGTGTTGATACAGACAGACTAGTACAAATGTTACGTGAGTGGGTTGCATCAGCCGAAGGTGTGAGACTATTGCCTGTTGAGAAAAGAACTAATACAGTAAACACATTCATCAGCAGGCTAGATACATCATTGATTAACTACAGACAAGCGCCGACTGCTGCACACGCAGCAACAATGCGGAAAGCAGTTAGAAGTATGCTTGGTGTTGCTGTAGGTACGAGATATCATAATGGCACACGTTACCTGTGCAGACGACTTGTTGAGCCTGTTGTGAATGACACTGAGCAGACTGTAGAAGGTCTGAAAGCTGATGCACAACTGAATGCAGCTCAATCTATCTTACAGGCTGACAGTAGTGATAGACTTGAACGCCTAAATGCACAAGTTGTTGTGAGACAGCAGCGGTTAGACGCAGTACAGAGTGCTGAGAAAGCATCCAGAGAAAGGGTGCAGTGTACTATCTGCTGTGATAGGTACCTCAATGCTGAGCTGCCAGTATGCCATCACATGTACTGCAGTATGTGTGGTGACAGGCAGGTGACTGCACAGCACTGCTTTATGTGCCAGAGCCAGGTCTTACTATATCACCCTGTACAGCTGTTAACGCACACAGCAGAGCAGGTAGCAGCAGCAGCAGCAGCAGCAGCAGCAGCCGAGTGATTAGCAACACGCGGCACTATACATGTATTCAACTATACTCTGATAATAGTAACGACAGCAGCAGCAGTGTTGTATCAACATTGTGATCTGTATCCTTACAGCGATCACCTGATTGTTGACAGCAGGTTTCAGCAACAGTTGCATCAGCGACAACAAGTGGTGCTAGTGTGGTGTTATGATAATGATATGCATTTTACTACATGTGCTTATTGCAGCAAGTGTTTGTGAATTCCTTCTATATATTCCTGTGCACGCGCTGCTGCTCTGTGGTTTGCCGAGCTATGGCACCTGTACCGTTCGGTTACCAAATGATACAAAACTAGCGCCGTAAGCATCCGTCAGTATAGCTTGGCATGCACCATTGACAGTATTGAATACTCTTGATGTACCATCAGCACTTGCAGCAACAAGCTTACTACCAGTTTCATTAAAGCTGACATCCAGTATTTCATCATTATGGCCTCTTAATGTATGCACACATTGTCCATTAGATGCATCACACACCTGTTAGTATTGCATATATCACAACGGTGACACCACGTAGCATAAAGTGATGTTACTACTGAGCTTGTATCATAACAACGCTGTTGCTATACAGCTAAATAAGCATAGTTATGTTAGATTAAAGCGAAGTTGGTAGCACTTGCATGTAGAACGCGAAAGAACACCGTGCACATTACCGGATATGTAGCACACATTGAGGTAGTTACCTCACCTCACAAGTTCTGTCTATACTGCCACTGATGCATAGGTCACTACTGCAGTTGAACTGTGTACTGCTGATCTCACCATGGTGACCAGCAAGTGTGTGTATGCATCTACCATCACATGATACCATCACATGATAGAGCAAGTGCCAGATAAGTGCCTACTACGTCACAGTCAAGGATAAAAACATTCATGTTGAAGTGCATCCATACCTTTACAGTGTGGTCAAAGTTACCAGTGTTGCTGCGTTGCCCTTGTGTATCAAAGTTTAAGCTCACAATTTCTGCAGTGTGCCTTAATACTGTATGCAAGCACTCTCCCGCTTCTACATCCCACAATCTAGCAGTGTTGTCCATAGAACCAGTTGCAATCATAGTCCCATGCGGGTTGAAGCTCAAGCATACTATCTCTGTTGCATGTCCTCTGTAAGTGTGATACAAGTCGCCAGTTTCAACGTTCCACAGCGTACAGGTCTTGTCAAAACTGCCTGTGATGATCTTATCACCGTAAGGATTGTTGAAGGCTATGGCATACACAACATTGCGGTGACCATCTAGTGTCAGCAGCTCATCACCAGTGACTGTGTTCCACACTTTGCAAGTGCGATCATAACTGCCTGTGATGAACTTGTCTCCGCTCTTGTTGAATGCGCAGTTAGTCAGCGGCAGTATGTGCGCTCTCAGAGTCTTGAACCGGTAGAAGTCATTAATCTCGTTGCTCTCAAGCTTCTCAATGAGCTTGTAGATCAGACGCCTTAGTTGAGGCTTGCGATTGTCGCTGATCAGAGGCTCCTCAAAACAACCTGATTCACAAGCACAACAACATGTGTCTCTGGAGTCAAGTGCAGCAGACCAATCTCTTTCTTCTCCCTGGTCTTGGCGGGCAGCTCATCACCGAACTGCTGTGAAAAAATCAAAAGTAAAGGATGTGGGCGCTAATAAGCAATACGAATGCAATTTCCTGCAGTTCATATCGTCAGCGCAGCTCATGACTGTATGCTGCACGCATGTGAGAGTTTTTGCCACCGCTTTCATGCGATGATACAATTCAGCGAAGAGAATCTGTCAAAGTAAATCAAACTCTCAATTGTTATAGTACCTCAGGATGCGTTCAAAGCCATCAAAGCTTTCTTTGTATATCAGGCAAATGAAGTCAGGGGCAAAGAGCCAAAATGAAAGTTACAGTTTCACGAACTGAGCCTATAACTGTGTGGGTAGGGTCGTTGTGCTCTTGCTTCGCTTGCATTTGATGCACAGAGCTGCGCAATACCAGTAGTCAATTCTGGTGAACAGCAAATATTCAAAGCGAGAAGATGCGGTGTAATGGAAGCCTCTGAACCATGCGACTCGTGGCGTGCTCTGCCTAAGGCTCTGCTATTTTAAGGTACTATAGCAATCTTGCGCATCTTTGCTGCATCATCATGCTAGGTCGTGATCATAGCATCGCCCTGTGCTTGCTGACATTACGTCTAAATATTGAACGCCAGGTTCATGCTATAATCTTCAGCTCACTGCAATTCTTTGCAAAGCCTTGAGCATCTGTGTATGATGAAGCACATTGGATGAGCGCGCACAGGAAAGAGGTCATGTCACTGCATCTCTGGGTGCAAACGACAATTGGTTTTTGCCCATGAACCGAATGGTGATCACGACTGAAACAGATGAGTCATATTTTGAATGATCAGCTGATAATCATCATTAACACTACAAAACACTAGCGACACCAGCAGCAGCAGCAGCAGCAGCAGCAACAACAACAACAATGAAAGATTCTGTGTGCGTGCGATTAGCGCAAATGATTACTGCAGCGAATGAATGACCTGAATGGGAACAACGATGTAGGGCAATACCTTGCGCCCACTGTACCTTAAGCAGCCACAAGTAATGCAGTTAATTGACCCGCGTAAATTTGGTATTGCTATTGCATAGCCTGAGGCATTCAAGTATATAAAACTCCAAAATCCAACACCTTTCAATGTTGTTCACACGGTATCGCAGTTGATTTATCATATTCCGTATACTTGCAATATATCATATTCGCGTGCTGCTGGTTCTGGAGTGTGTTTTGAATTGTTTGAGGCTATCATTGCTGGTTTTGTGGCTTTGCGAATTCTTTAGACAGGCAATGGCAGCAAAACAGCACCGAGCACATGACTGCCGTGTTGATGCATTGCGCCATTGACTGAAGAGTATAGACAATGCATTGATGGGATGCTACATTCAAATATCGATGGATGTTGAAACCCACTAGCTTAGAATATGTGCATTTGCATGTTCAACTACTAGTGTTATTGTGCAGCAGAATCACTCTGATATTGAAAAATACACAGAATAGTGTACAGCAACTTCTAATTGCTGAGTAATAGTATTGCCTGTACAGAATGTACTCTCGTTTTCCTTTGTTTCAATACCATGAAGATGCTGTACCTGCAGCATATATGCTCTTTTTATAATTATGCTGCTATACAAACAATGCTGTACAGTACCAGCTGACCAACCTGCAAAGCTTTTATAAAAACTTGAAAGGCCGATTGCAACTCAGCAATTTTTCACAGGCACAATGCATGCAAGGACCGAATTCTGAAATGCATGTAAGCAGCACAACATTCATGGCAGTGAAGCCGATCGAAATGTAGCAGCAGTGCTCACGCGTTGAATGCCAATTTTTTTTAGCATGCTGCATCTTACCTGAGTAAGTGGAGTAGCTGTTTTTTTAGCAAAAACTCGCAGCTCATTTTGGTCTGTACACTTCCATCACAACACCTACGAGATAGTAAGAGCAATCAATCTTCTTTTTGTATTGAGAACGGTGAATACACTGCTGGTACAACTTAAATGGTAGCATCAATACTCAGACAAGGAGCAACATATCAGTTATGGATATCAGAACAATTTACAGCTTTCAGAAATGTTTGATGGCAATGCAATGCCATGAAGCCAATTCCTAGCACTGAACATTTAGTTTATAAGCAAAAGCAATCTTTGAATACCTGCTCTTCGCCATGATTCAGTACTACGTTGATGGAGATCAAAGGCACATCAGCAACCAATGCGGAGCCCTAACGCTGTGTAATCACAAAGCAAACACAGCGGTCAACGGCCAGAACTGAGCCTGTGATTAAAATGCCAAATTCAAGGCTTACACAAGACATGCATATAAGGGCTGCTCTTCCATATTGCATTTCCATAACATTCATAGTAGCTAATGACAAATTGGTATCATTCAAATCTTCCAACTTTCGCAATCGGAGAAAATGGGTCCTTTGGCACTCTAATGCTATACAAGTCAGCTCTCCTGCAATTTAAGAGCATACACATAAATGTACAGCAGCCTTCAATCAGAAATCTGGATTCAAAAGCCTGCTTGCAAGTAATTTTGAGGCATCTTATGGCAATGTGACAACGTGTGTAGTTTGGCATGCATTTCAACTACACCATAGGCTCTAAATGAGGGCATACAAACAGCACCATTGTGGACATGCTAATACTGCACGATTGCTTATTGAACCCTTTCCTTTCTCTTCTTTCGTATTTGTGACTCACACAATGTTGACCTATCTTACACTTGGTTTCTCAAGTATTGTATAGAGTATATAACATAAAGGGTGTTCCGATTCCAAGTGTTGCAACACAGCGCAGATTGAAGCTGCGGCTACACCGTCAAGGTAAAATATGCTATTGCCGTGTTGCTTTTTTGCACAGACTCTCGTCTTTGATTGCAAGGACAATTGCTGGGGCTGCTGTGACAATCTGCTCAGTTGAACATTAATGAGCGTGTCTGTTGTCTATGCATTTGAAAGATTGTGCAATCAGCCACTTTGCATTTGCAAATTTGGCTTATATGAATGTAGTATCATACAGCTGATGCTTGTGCATTTAGGAACCTGTGGTCAATGTATACTCTTTGCTGAAATCCAAGCCACCTGTTGAATGCTCTATCACTCATCTCTTTCTGTGTCAAAGAAGCACATCAGGTCATCAACTAATGAAACAAGACAGTTCCTGAGAGATTGGATGGAATTCGTGATTTCTGAAAGATACGACAAAGTCATATTGATATTAAGCGTTCAACCATAGAGGAGATACCACAATCAAACTGATTCAGAAGACAACAATTATTGATACAACTAGCTTAAGCATGTTACAATGCTGCTGTAAGCACAGCACAGCACAATACTTGCATGAGCATAAAGGAGCAGCAGCAGTGATAGTGCAATGATGTTCAAAGAGTAGCACTAATCAGAAAGCTTTGATTGATGCATTACCTGTCATTGCAAACAGTTCAGATTATCAGCATGACACAATGTACATGTATTGAAGCGTACTTGATAAGTTAGCAGCAGCAGCCACCAAGATCTCGAGAGACGCAAGCTCAATGCAAAATCACAAGATCGTACGTTGAAATTAGCACAGTTTCACACGTTTCGTGAGTTCTCTGCTCTGTGCGCTGCTTTAGCCCCATGCAAGGGTTCAAGTACTTGCTGTGGCTATTTGCCACGCTGCTTGCATCTAGTATCACGAAATGTGACGATTGGGCAACTGGGCGCTTCACGATTGGCCTGCGAATCATGATCCGCGACTTCTCTCTTGCAAAGATTCCGCTGATGGGAGTCAGCGTTGCATGAAAGTGGTGCGACAAGACGAAAGACATGAAAGAGAGGGACCTGCTGCACTTGGCCCACGAGACAGGCTCGATCTGCTTGTGAAGTAGACCCAACTTCGAATTCAGCGAGACTACTCAACGTCGAGCCTCATTGGCGTAACAACAACCTCTGATCTACAAGCTCATTGAGAAGCTTGCGAGCAATGAGAGCAAAGACTTCTACCTGTTCAAGATTCTGAGAGCGCACATCCTACAG
>AXNI01009917.1:0-16101 GCA_000498555.1 Heterococcus sp. DN1 | reverse complement strand
ACTGCATGGGTCACTCTGTTATGGGAGAACAGTACGCACATACATCTGCTAATGCTCTTGTTAAGGTAGGCAAGCTTACCATGTAGCTGTGAACTGCAATACACGCTTGCTCATTAAGCACCATCTGCATGCTACCTTGCATGCTTTGTCGCTGCTGCAGATGGCAACGAGGAGAGGGCAGCACTGGCCTAGGCATCACCCGTGTGCTGCAAGATGGCAAGCTGCTTGAGAAAGCTGCTGCCAGTGTGTCTTTAGTGCATGGCACTCTCACTCCTGAAAGAGCTCGTGCTATGAGCGGTAGAGGCCGTGAGGGCATAGATGCTGCTGGAGGGCAGACCTACAGCGCTGCAGCAATGTCGCTAGTGTTTCACTCTCGCAGGTAACCAGCTCTGCAACACACACTTACAGATGTAACCCTGTGTTGAAGCTGTATCAGCATGATTCATTGATGTTAAGTGCTTGCTTCATGAGGACCAGCTAACACATACTATTGTAATCCATTGGTTGCCTGCTGCGCAGCCCGCTAGTGCCTACCTTCAGAGCGGATGTACGACTGTTTGAAGTGGCAGGGCAGGTGAGACTGTTGCCAGTACTGCTTCATCTTACAGTTTGAGTCATATGTATTACTATCATCTCTAAGTGATTGCACTAGACTAGTACTTCACACTCTTATACGGCACCGCTGCAACGGAATGCTCTCATGCAATCGCAATACACGACCGCATACTATAAGTAGTATTGCAACACTGCATTTGCTTAGCTTCATAATGAAAGCACATGCTTATAAGTGTGGTAATCATATCTGAATGGTACTGTGCATGCAGAGGTGGTATGGTGGAGGTGCTGATCTAACACCATACTACATCAACGATGCTGATGTTACTGGATTCCACAAGCTTTATAGAGACATCTGTAGAAAGCACGGCACAGATACTGATTACACACGGTTTAAGGTAAGCAACTATGAAGTGCACGGCAGTGAGTTTCACTTACACAAGTACTTGCTACGTATTGCACATACATGCAATCAGCCTAATTTCATGTCCATAAGGGCATCCTCGACTCGAAGTGCACTCACTCACTACACATACGGCATACACTTAGTATCATGCACCGTAACTGAACAACAGCAGTGACTGCTATTGATCGCTTTTGGCATCTATGTGCATACACTTACTGTTCCTAATGCTAACATGAAAAACACATATGCACACATACGCACATTCACACTGCAGGCTTGGGCAGATGAGTACTTTTATATACCAATGAGGGGAGAGCATAGAGGTATTGGTGGTGTATTTTTTGATGATCTAGAGTCTATTGGCGGTACTTCACCGGGGCAGTTTGTTAGAGACATAGCACTAGCGTTCATGCCATCGTACCTGCCCATCGCTACTGCTCGTGGCACTGAGGTAAGGCACTATAGCGAACTGCTACTGTGAAGTTATTTGCACCACTGCTGGCACTGCTACACACAGCCCCACAACGGCATCTGTAGCTTGTGCACGCAGATAGAGTGCATTGCATTAGTTTGCCCTATATATCGGCTCATATCTGATGTGTAACGATGTTGCCGCATTGTCCTACAGCCATACACTGAGGAGCAGAGGCAGTGGCAGTTACTGCGAAGAGGGCGTTACTTAGAGTTTAACTTGCTGTATGATAGGTGCGTACACAACTTGACGGCCGTATACTGCGTGCGCACTTCGTAGTGGTAATGATTCGGGTTCACAACATGTATGATAGCAACAGTTGTCAGTGCTGGGACATACAGTAGTAGATTGCAAGCAAGCGACTGTATACAGCAGCAAACCTGCGACTCGTTTCTACAGCTGCGGTGTGTGCTGGCGCGTAACCTGTTTCACTGAGTCATATATGTTCATAATGCTGACCACGCGCTCGTCTGCGCAATATATTTCTGATAACTGCTGCTATAACAGAGGTGTGAAGTTTGGTTTAACAGGTGGCGGTAGAGCAGAGTCTATTATGGTTAGTGCACCACCGCTAATAGCATGGAAGTACACTAGTACAGATGATGCTGCACACCAAGATGAAAGACTAGGAGCAGCAGAAAGTAGGCTGCTACGCATACTCAAACAGCCGTTAGATTGGGCTAATCTGCCAGATAGTGCTATACAATGACACATAAGATATGATAGAGCGTAAATCTGTAACTTGTTTGGATTGATCATACCACGTGTGCTTGCTGCTGTTGCTACTGCTGCTGCATGTGTTCTAATGCAATCACCAGTACGCTTGCAAAGCATGACACCAACACGCACCCATTCGAAGTAGCGTATAGTTCACGATCGCAAACTGTGTCAGAAGTAGTGCATTACTAGCATGCTCTTATTGTTTTGATGTACAGAACTGCTGCAAGCTGTTAGCAGGCAGCACTATCCATCCTTCACTGTTCTGTTGCTCACATTCTATACTGAGCTGCTGTAGTGTGCTAAGCAATGCGTCACACCACTGCTGCTCTCTTCGCACAAGTATGTGCAGCGGCTGTGTAGGGTCATGCACTCTACGCCGCTCTAAACGATGTTGCCTGCGACTGCCTGTACTGCTATTGCTGCTGTCAGTTGTTTTGCTACTGTTACTGCTGTGTGGCACAGTGCTATCACTGCTGTTACTACGACTGCTGCTATTACCGCTATCGCTACCACCGCTGCAGCGCACAGCATCACGCATGTCATGCAGCACTGCTCTGAGTGCAGCTTGAGCTGTTGCTTGCTTGAACCTTTGCAGCTCAAGCACACCAGCAGTATGTAGACTCCAGTGTCGCAGTAGAGGTGACTTGCCACTAATGCTACAGCTTCTGTTTTCACCAGCACCCCATTTGTACAGCGCTTCAGCCATGTGCAATTGTCCACAGCTCTGCAGTGCATCTATGAGAGCGTCATAGAAGTGTGCATCTGGCTGTAAGCCTGCTTCACGCAGCTGTCGCAGCCTGCATTTGCAGAGCAACAGTAGCAGATGTAGTTCAGTGGTACCAATAGTAGTTGTATCAGTAATCACATGTCCAGTTCAGACACAGCATACAAATGGTAACACTAGATAAAGCATGCGCAGGCTATAAAAGCATCTAAAGCGACAGTCACAGCTGCAGTAGTGCGTACTACACAACCAGCCGTATTGTGCCAATAGAGCATGTGCAATGCTTGTATCAAACTTACAGTGACAAAGCAGCCCTCCACCGCTGCCCAGCACCGCATGCACGCACTGCAGCACAGTAGGTAGCCACGTTAGCCTGCACTCCTTGCTCACGCATCTCTTTTAGCAGTTGTAGAGCCTCTTGCCAACGTCCACTGTTAGCACACGCTGCTATAACTGTAGTATAGCTCACTACTGTTGCAGGCACCGCAACGTTGTGCATATGTGCCAGCAGCACTAGAGCACTGCGCCACTGCTCGCTGTGCACGCAGGTGTGCAGCACAGAGTTGAAGGTCACTGTGAACAGTAGTACAGCAGCAGCAGGAGTAGTGATAGCAGTGTTAGAAAGTATGCGTCAGACTTGTGCGTGCAGTTAATAGCACTACGTAACATTGAGCATGGACATACTGCACTGCAAATCTGATATATATATATACATATAATATATACAAATACCTGTATTAGGTGACACGCCTCTGTCTGTCATCTCTGTCAGCAGCTGCAGCGCTGCAGGGAACTGATCACCGCAAGCTTTGATAGCCGCTGTGTAGGTCACAACATTTGCTTCTAGCCCCTGCGCCTGCATGTCCCTTAGCAGGCCTAGCGCAGGCTGCAGCTGCTTGGCTTTGCTACAAGCGTGGATCAGCGCAGAGTAGGTGACTACGTTCGGTGCTATGCCGCTCTGTATCATTTCATCTAGGAGTAGCATTGCTGTCTGCCACTGGCCCACGCTACTGCAAGCTGCAATTGCTGCTGTGTAGGAATGCACGTTAGGCTGTACGCCCTCGCTTTTCATATCTTCTAACAGCTTCAGCGCTAATAACCAAGCTTGAGCCTTGCCACAACTGTCGATTGCAGCTGTGTAATGCAACACTAAAGGCTGCACGCCATCTGCTCGCATATCTTGCACCAGCAGTGGAGCCAGTGCAGCTCTTTTGCACGCGCCAGCAGCAGCAATTGCTTTCAAGTACGCATAAGAACTCGGTATTAAGCCTGCTGCACGTGCAGCACCAAGGGCTGCCTCAATAGCGCTCCCGTTGTTTGCATCACTTGCTGACTTCAGCTGCTTGAGCAACTGCCTCTGGCCTTTACCACTAGGACGTTCAGATGCATGCTGCTCAGATGCACGTCGCTCAGACACAAGACGCGCAGATGCATGCCGCTCAGATGCATGCCGCTCAGATTCATGCCGCTCAGACGCATGTCGCTCAGACGCATCGCGTACTACATTGTGGCTGTGATAACCTTCAAACAATGCTGCTTGCTTTTTGATGTAAGAGCTGCTAAATCTTGCAGAAACATGTTGATGTCTTGTTGAAGCAGCTCGCCTCGAACAAGTGATGCACAAGGCGCGCATCGCGATATAACAGGCTCAGTTGTATACCTTCAAGTTGTAACTGTATTCATAAAACCGTGCGCGCTTGTGTTTGATGAAACAGCATTACTTCGTGATACCAGCACACACCACCCCTGACCACACACACCATTTGTCATGATTAAGTCACGCGCGACAACGGTTGAGCATGCAGACCAGCGGCGGCAGAGTAGAGTGGTATTAACAGCAAGTGGATGTATCTATTCAAATATAAATACAATAAAACGATGATGTATTAATTCGATGTATTAGAGCATATATTGTAGGTGAGTGCAGGACCGCTATACAGCGCCTACACTCAAAATGAGATCGAGAAAAGGTTCAGTACCGCAGCCAAAGTGTAAAGCAAGCCTCTTTCGGTCTCTTTTGGCTGTATATGAGCACTAATCTGTACTCCATGCGCTGTAAAAGCATGCTTTAGGCTGTGTTGGAGCATTAATACTTTGAATACTTCAGATGATTGATTTATTCATTTATTCACTGCATTTATTGTACTCAAATATATGAATTGTACCACTCTGCAAGCACTCGCGCACTCCAAGACCAAAAAAAAATCTAACCAGGTTGTGCGTCCCGCAAAAGCCCAGGAGGGCCTGCTGTGTAGTAGTATACAGTCTTGTGCGGCGAAAGCACCAAGAGTGTCCTGCGCACGCAATTGCAACGAGGTCTGCTGCTCTCAGTGCGATTGCTGCTGTGCGACCTTCGAATACGTCACGTCGCGGGAGATGAAATTACCCATCCAGGTCGAAACCACATTTATTTTCAAATTTGGGGGTGCATTGTGAAAATGGTTGGAGCGATTTTCATGTGAAGCAGCTTGCTGCAGCACCCAAACTATTGCGTACAGTGCTTTTGTATTACAGACAGTAGATCGTCGAAGAAGCCGCAGCATTTGCAGCTGTGCACGGCAACCTTTCAAAATGCAAGTGCTGAAATGTTTTCTATTTGGCTGCTGGTGTACGCCCTTGGCAGTGCTTTGCTGTAGCATAATTCATATCAATCCTATTGCAAAGCGAATGCGCGTGGTCCGCTCTCTCGATGAGTGACGAAGCGAGAAAAACACGCTGCGCACAGGATGTGCTATGCTGGAAACGCGTCATGAACTCTTCCACCGGATCTAACAGCTAGTGCAATCTTATCATATGCCTTAGAAAGATGTGGCCACTCAACAAGCAAGACTTCTTATTGACTATAGCGCGAGAAACACGACCGTCGCAAAAATGCGGCTGCTGGTTTGCACATAGCAGCAGCTGATGAAGGGCGCGCTTCTGGGTGGCCATTCTGCATATATCATCAGAAGGCTGTCTGCAAAAGCACACGCTCCGATGTGCACTGTGTAGCGTGAATGGGCATGCCCCCCCGAAATCGAAAATTAGTGCGGTTTCAACGTGGATGGGTAACTAGCGCTGTGCAGAGGGGGCACAGGTTTCAAGGGCCTGGTCTGGATTCTGCATGAAAAATCACTTCATTCGCTCAACATCGGTGACCTCGCTCGTAGGCGCAGCTGCTGCATCAGCGGCGTCAAGATCCCGAGCAGGGCCGTGAGAGCCTGCATGTGGCGCACTGAAACTGCGTTTTGAGCACACTTCACACGAAAAAGAAAAAACTGGCTCTATTGGCTTCATGGCATCAGGCGTGCGCAGGAGGCGAAGAGAGACGCCCTGGAGCCCTCATCAGCTCTCCATTACATGTCCACTACGCATGGTGAGCAGATAAAAGTGCGCTATTTCGCTTCGATGTAGTTCCATTGCTGCATTTCTCCGCTGTTGAAGGTAGGCCTTGCGGCTGCGTTTATGCCTCGTCCTTGTGCTGCAGCACGCTAGCGTTCCTAAACAAGAGCTTGTTTGACTGACTCTGCTGTGCGACACACACACACTGTCTGCTTAACAACAGATCTGAGTTCAACTTCAATGCCCTTTTGGCAGCACACAAGCACTCCTGCTGTGTGAGACACAAGCGCCCCTTCTCTCAGCAGCATCAACACCAGCACTCCTCAGCAGCAGCACCACACGCGCCTCTGACTCGCACCTCTGACTGACAGCATGAACAAACACCATTTGGGCCATGTAAGTGCAGCATTTCATTGTAGTGTGTGAGCTGTGCATGTGCTGCAGTGAGCTTGCATTGTACAGCGATAGATGCTAACAGTGTTGTTGCACATGTGCATCAAACCGTCTATGCGCGCACACACACACTCTCTTCTCACACTTTGAACAGAAAGTGCGCCGTAATAGCGCCGTGGCCTGGCGAGCGGCCATTTTGAGCCCTCCGCCACCCAAGCTTTAAAAGCAGGTGAGCTGCAGCTCACACTTGCTTGTTTCTTGTAAGTGTCATTGGCAGATCTGCTTGATGGGGCTGATGTTGAGATGGATGCTGACATGGCCGAGTAATAGCAGCAGCAGCAGTAGTGCACAGTGATAATACATCAATACTTCAGCCACTTCAATGATTTATTCATGTAATCATTCTATTCAAATATCTGAATTGTACCATTCTGGCAGAGACAGACTGTGTGCAAAGGTAGCACCTGACCGATTCACATGCTGCAAAGGACATGCGATGTGGCGCAAAGAAGAGTGCACGGACTCGTGTGAGAAGGCAAGGGCAGTAGCGTTCTTTACGTGGGCGCATGCCGGGTGCCCGTGCACTTGCGAAGCAGATGCCGTGGTAGCAGCAGCGGAGGCAGCAGCATTCACAGCATCATTAGCAGCACTAGCAGCAGCAAGAGCAGCAGCAGGAGCGGTAGCGGCACCACTTGAGGATGACTTCCAGTTTCTCCCTATGGATGCACAATGGTTTGACCTGTCAGACCCAGTGTTCCCCTAAGTGTGCGTTCACTTCGCACTGTCTGAACGGGAAACCATCTATTGAAATCAACTAGAATACAGTACAGCTGTGACAAGATGCTGCCTTGCATATGTCTCAAAAACTCTTGTTGGCAATGCGGTTTGTGCCCTACGGTCTTCCCTGTTACTGCTAGTGCTGCTGCTGCTGTTGCTTGTGTTGGTCGCCGCTCAAACCAACAACGTCCCGCGCTGTGATACGAATTTGGCCCGGCAGTGCACTCTGAGCACTGCTGATGAGAGCTATGCTGAGCAGTGGCGTTGGTCGCACAAAATAAACCACAGCGCAGATTGTTGAACTATGCGCAGAGAAAGATGTGTGTGTGTACACAAAATTTAGACGTTTCATGACTGCTGTTTCTATTAGAGGCCTGCCTTGCCGCGACACACATGCTGCCCATCAAGCACAGCTAGTTTATCACGATTTACTATAGTATACTTCACAGCCTCCGTGAGCTAAGCTAATCAGTTCTCTCTAGAGCTCGCAGCTGTAGCAGCATGTAGCCTAACACTATCAACACACGGCATCACTACACATATACTTCATAAGGCCAAACTTGACAGTATCACAACTCTCTGTATCCACGTGCTGTACTATAACTGTAATCTAAGCGCTATAGTGACTCTCCATCTAAACTGAGCTCATCTTCGTCATCATCATCTGTCTCTAAGTCGTCTTCAATGCCAGTCAGCACAGTGCGGAACCGCCTAAGATCACGTAGTATAGTCCTCTGCACTAGTGCTTCTGCTGCCTATTGCCGTGTGTGAGTATGCATTGCAGCATGCAGCAGTGCACTAGTGAGTCTCCTATAGTGTAGCACGCTGACGATCAGTAAGCATGCTGTGCACGCACCAAACAGCAGCTTCGTTTGAAGTGGTGCTGTTCAACTGCTACTACTGGAAACGACAAACATAACGTTTAGCGGTCACTGTGAAGGGTACCGCTGCTATATCAACTCGAAATGCTTACACTCGGCACAAATAAGCTGCGCGTCATATAGCCTACTAACAACTGCTGCGCTGGCTTACTGGTTATTTGCAGCTCTGTAGCTGAAAAATACTAGCAGTGGTAGTAATAATGGTTAGCATCATTAACTCACCTTCGTTCTAAGAACAGCAGCTATAGCTCGTGGTATGTTATAGCTCAGAGTCAAGTCCATAATGCACTTGTTTGGCTCACTACCATCGTCTACAAATGTGACGCGCCTAGTGGTTTGTGTTCAACGGTCAACACGCAACAGGGCCGGGAATGAAATATTAGCAAATGTAGTATGTGCTGCAACCAGCGTCTGCTAGATACACTATTCTAATTGAACGGGTTACTTATTATGAGCTGTAAGCACAGAAAGCTCATTACGATTGAGGAGTGTTGAATTAGAATAACTTGTTTCCAAAAGAATGTAGTCAATTGAAATACCATCACAGTAACGCCTTACCCTCTATTTTGTAGACCAGTCCTGCTCTCCCAAGCAATCTCTCTCGGTGGCTCCTCTACTGTGTTGATCGACTCCCACGAGATGCGCAACCCCAGCACACGCAGCACCTGTAGCATTGAGCGCATTGAGCAAGGTCGATAGTGTTAGTTTGGTATATTATGAATAAAATGGTTTGAACAGTTTTGTGTAGCATGATAATGCTTATAGCATATGTAGACACTCTATCAGCTGCCCTTGTGGAAATGCAACAATGATTGAACGCATTGAACACTGACTACACGCACTATTTGTAGTGACTTCTCATGTGGCCCATGATAATTACACAATTTCCCATGCAAACGGATTCATTGCAAATTCTGTGATGAAAGCAGGAAGCTCACCCAAGTGCTGACGCCTTGGTCTTTGTCATAGGTAACATCGTTCAGCCAGGGGCTCCATCTCGTATGCTGATCAAGCTGCGAGTATAGGCCATATGCTTCTTCTTTGCTTACAGGTATTTCCAGTGACACAGACTCGTCAATCCATCTACATGATATAGTCTGTTGACAAGAGTAAATGCATGCAACAATGCAGTTGGTTACGAGCTACGCCAGCGTTGGAGAGACAGCCATAGTATAAGACGAAGGCATGTCGATGCGCAGGTAGCCTTCGCTTTCATGCTATGCATTCACTGCTCTATTGCAGTCCAGAGTTACGCATTGCAAGCACTAGTATGCAAGCTTCCACTCAGACACCAAGATACAGCTCACCATTGATTCCAAACAAGAAAAGCCTTACCTGTCGTCGGCTGAGCCAGTACACATGTTGCGCTGCAGGAACGCACTGATGAGCGAGATTCTTTCTTGACAATGCTCTGAGCTGCTGCGAGGGAGCACTTCTAAAAGCAAGGGCGGAATGCAATAGCAAACATGCAGCTGCGAATGCATAATACAAGCGAAGCCACATCGCAGCGCACAGCAAATATGGAAGGATTACCAGCTCAAATATCCGTTACATTTTTGGGATTGCGCGTTGCTGCTTGCACGAGAGAGCTGCCATGGACTCTGACTATCTGAAGCGCTCTATTGGTGGGCCTCTGTCTGATGCACTGGTGGCCATGGTAGTGGCGCAGCCCGAGGACTCTGTGCAGTTTCTCGGTGAGGCACTGCTGGACTATGTGCGCAGAGCAGAGGACGCCAGCAAGAGGTCAGCCTACGCTGCCAAGCTGCAGATCAAGCTAGAGGATGCTCAGCGTGAGGAGGCAGCTGCAGCTAAGGTAGGCAAACTGCTTCACTTTTGTGCTCTTTTGGCACAGGCACAGAGCAGACAGCTCTTAGTGCGAGATGCTGCCCTGAGAGACTGGTCTCTAGGCGTTTTGTTGTGCCCAGTAAGCAAAACATATGAATGTGAGAGCTATAGAGCGCAGACCAGAAGCAGTGTCTTGAACAGTCCAAAGCAGCAGTGTTGCAAGTTGCACAAATTCACTCACTCACTACGAGCGCCTGTTGTGCACTGTGGTGGTACTACTTCACAGGCTGCGGTTGAGGCAGCTGCAACAGCAACAGCAGCCAGTGCACAGCAGCACAGCGACGCTGAGGCAGCTCTGGCAGCAGCCACAACGCACACAGCTGCGTACAACGTTGTAGTGCAGCTGCTGAAGGACAAGCTAGGCGCTGCTGGTGTATACCTCGCAAAGAAAGTGGCTGCAGCAAACAGCAGTACGGAGCTGCGCTACCTTGCAGCAGCCAGCGGCAGCGGTGAGCTCGCTGGCAAGAAGCTGTCAGGTGGTGCTGCAGGGGACGATGAGTCTGCTGAGGGGGAGGAGGGCGTTACATTCAGGTAACTGGCCTTGTAACCGTTCTGTAACTGTACTTCGCTACCACTATATACTTCGCGCTACATCATTGTAGAGAATAACAGCCATTGATATGCCAGGGCTACAGCGTTTAGCTGAAGCGTGCATACGCAGGTTTACACAGCACCACTTGCTGACCATTATACGCTTTAACTGTATACACGCGGACTGTGTTTCTGCAATGTATACTATACACGCACACACAACTGACAGACTGTGGAAGAAGACTGAGCAGGCACCACCTAAGCCCCCGACCGTTGACGAGGATGGTGTTGAAGTTGAAGTTGAGGAGGGGGAAGTTGAACTAGTGCCCCCCAAGTATGTACACATTGAGAATGTCATACGAGAGCCAGCTATGAAGTACTATGGCATACCAAAGCTAGGGGCCTACCTGGCAGTGCCTGTGACATACAGCACATGGCTGCACCCTGATGGAGTGTCACTTGTGACCGTTGAAACTGAGCCTGCCGCTGATGGTGATGGTGCGTCACCTTGCTTATGATATACGAAGTATACATATACTCATAGTATACAATCTCTACATATACATGTATATGCTATATGCATACCTGTAAGCTCAACACTGCACTGCACTGGAGCTGTGCACGCTTTGGCAAAGCCTGCGTGGGGTTTCAATAGAATCGAGCTGTGTGACGCGCCATGCAGCTGCATGCGAGCAGCGTTGCTCTGGCACAACAGCTGATGATGACTGTACTGCACCTTGCAGTGCTAACGCGTGCTTTGATCATACCACACTTGTTCTTGCACTTCTCACAATCACACCACAGGTGGCGAAGAGGATAACGATGAGGATGCTAAGAAGGCAGCTGTCGTAGTAACTACTACTAGCACAACAACTACTAGTGATGCTGCTGCGGCTAGTCCTTACACTAAGAAGACTATCCCTGCAGAGCTAGCACTGTGCCTGGACACTATGGGGCAGGGCCGTAAGTTCACTAAGGATGACATTGCTGTAAGTACTTCTTACACTTGTTGATACATCTGACAGTATTATACGACTGCACAAGGTGGTGCTATGCATGCGCTTTGTGTGCACTACTGTGACTGTGACCCGGCGTGTGCAGTACATATACCTTCTGCTTGTATGTACATACTGCAGGTACCATTTTGGGTACGATATGCACCGCTCAGAGTAGTATTAGCTTTGTGCGCGCGATACCACACTTGTGCCGCTACTGCTACCATAGCCATTGTTCAACCTTCTGACACTGTCGTCACTGCTGTGACTGGAGTGTTTGCGACAACTATTACTCTTATTGTGATGATTCACTAACAGCTTGTGCAAGAGTGGGCAGCGCGTATGAGCACTGCACTGGAGCGCATTGAGCACACATTGTATGAGTCAGAGGTGCAGCTGGTACCACTGTGCACTAGCACTGAAGGCGCTGCTCAACTAACAGCACTACAGGTGGCTATAACAACTGCTATAAACATTACACATTACTACTGTATGTGTTCCTGTTCATCACATACTCACACCACCAACTATGAGTATCTGGCTATGAGTATAACATGCAGAATGAGTATGTACTATCCTCGTAGTACAAGGAAGCGTTTGTCTGCTCATTCGCTGTACTACTGTTTACAGTTGCATCAGTTGAGTAGCTACTGGTCACTGTGTCTGACATGAAGTGTACGGGTTTGTATGTGCTGATCATGTTGCTAAGCATGTGTATGTACGTATGATTGTTGCTATAATTAGGGTGAGGCAAGCACAGCAGCAGTTGAGACTGCAGTGGCTGCCCTAGGTGAGGCTGCAAGTGCTACTGAAAAGGCCACTGTTGAGGCAGCTACAAGGTTAGTGTAGTGCTTACAATCAATGCTATGCTTCATACAGTATCAGCATCTAACATCATCACTACTGGCAACAACGAGCTCTGTATGCAATGCCACTGTGATGCAACGCGGACAAGCTGCTTGCACAGCTGCACTGAAGCATACTGAACGAAGTTCCATGCACATTGGCAGAATGTTGTATCACAACCTCTAGCTGTGAGTCATATGGCTGATGTCATCAGTACATGGCCAACACATGCAGTCAGTTTTTAATTGCTCAACAGCAAACTGCACTACAGTATACAAACTACACAGTACACTGCAGCACTCACAACATGCTATTACTAAACACTATTTATATGTATACCTGTACATCATGTATGCATGCATACACATACACTGCAGGTACTCTCTGGCTACTGCTTGTGTGAACACGCACGCAGCTGTGCTGGCAGCAGTGAGCAAGAGGACACTTACTCCTGTACCAGAGGCACTGACGTCACTGAACACGTCACTTGCACTGCTTGGTCTCAAGACTCCTACTACTGTCACTGATGGTTAGTAACTGCTACTTTGGAAGTGTTAGCATAACAATCGTTGCTGTGCATGTAGCGTGTCGCTTTTTGTACAAGCGCTAGTATTATGCACATTGCTTATATGCAACACATTATGTATATTATGTCGTTGGTACTGCTGTGCTGGCTTTCTCACAGAAGAAAATACCTAAAGAATACTGCGAGATGCGTGTTCTATACTGCGCTTGTCATCTGCTTGGCGTCCTTACTGTACTTGGACTTGTTTTTATGTCTGTCTTTGCGAATGCAGGGTTGACAATCATAGATCCACTGATTGATGCATGGAGGTGTGACACTGCTGTAAGCAACAGAGACCAGCTAGTACCATCACTACTCAAGTTTGACCCTACAGCTGCAGGTAATCAATAGGCAATATAGCTACTATACTATGCACTATTGATACTATTCTGCACTTGTGCCACAGTGCTTTGAACAGAACACTTGCTGCTGTTATTGCATACATGTACGACATGCCGGAGTTGAGGGCTAACAGTTGTGCGAAGTGGTTGATGCCGTTTGGTTGCTGCTGCAATAGCACAAGCTTATAACCAGTACAGCAATAATCACTTGTATGCAGCTAGCTCACTGGTGCTGCCAACTTCTGCACGTCTAACTGCAACCAACAATACATATATATACACTATTATAACCACATCCCATCAATCATGACAGATGTGAGCACTGCAGCTGCAACTGCTGCAGCAGCTGTTGAGGCTGTTGACCCAGCAGTAGTAGAGACTAGCAGTACTGCATGTGCTGCACTGCTTGCATGGGTAAAAGCTGCAGCCAAGAGCGCTGAAGTTGCTGCTGCAAAACGCGCTGAGGATGAGGTACTATTTTTACTCCTACCGTTACAGCGCTATGACTGTTACGCTTAGCGTTACTGCTGCTAGTGTTAGTTGTTGCCTACACATGTCCATTAGCACTACCAGTTGTGCATGCGTTTGTTGTGTGCGTACTGGTTGGCACTGTTGCAGCTACAGCAAGGCGCACAAGACTCACCGTGCTACATGTAGCTGTAGTCACACAATTAGCAAAGTCTATAACATGTACCGTGGCTGAGTATCAGTAGCACCATCTTGCGTGTTACATCTGAGAACTGACACTGCTACTATACTGTGTACTATGTGATGCGTGCGATGTCGCTGTGACATGCGCTGCACAGGAGATCGCAGCAGCTGCAGCAGCAGCAGCAGAGCAGGCAGCAGCAGAGGCACTGGCAGCACAGGAAGAGGCTGATGCTCTAGCTGCACAACAAGCTGAAGAACAGAGTGAAGATGCTTAAACAAAAACACTACTCTAAACACTACTATAACAATAACAAAACAGCATCAACAAACAGCAGCTAAGAATAGCAACTAGCAGTAGCAACTAGAGCATACTGCTAATCACGCTATGCTAAATCAGCAAGCAGCGTACTCATGTATGCTCATGCAGTGCACAAGGGGGTATTCGAGAGCTTGCGTGTGCTTGAAGTAGTGAGTGAACTCACAGTGCTGCATGCGATGCTGCAGTGCTGACAGTTGTGAAACTGTGTTTTGCTGGTGTCGTATAAGACTGAGTGTATGAATGAATGAATGTGTGCTATGAGTGTTGCTGTTGAGCTGTAAGGGAGGGCGGGCAGTAGTGGGCCTACTACTATACAATGATCTCACTGGAATTTTTTGTACACGATCTGCTACGACTACTGCTACAATGTTACAATACCAATATGTATGTATGATACTGCTGCATGTACATGAGATGTCTCGCACTGCATGCTACAAGTGTGTGTGTCATGTGATGAATCTCGTTGCTTTCGCCTGCGCAAATTTAAACTATCGTGCGAGGTCACAACGAGCAGCAACTTGCATATGCAAACAAAGCTTCACCGCACAGCAAGCACACAGCAAAAGCAAGCAACAGCAGCACAACTAGTAAGCTCTGAACAACACCACACAAACCATCAGATATAAGCATAGTATATGTGCATGTAACGGTGTATAGCAATGTGTGAGTGCTATCGTTTTCTTGCAAGAAATGAACACTGGAGGTACCACCTTACTCTTGCAATCTAGTGTAGCGTACTACTGTAGTAGCATAGGTAGTAGTAGTGTAGTAGTAGTGTTCTGCGGCTAGCATTGTTTGCTGAGGCATTCTGTGTGCGATAGGAGTCTGTATATGAACATTGAACAGCACAGATGTGCTCTGTTTCTCTCTCTGTTTTGGGCATACTAAGCCAGTTTGTTTCACACTGTACTACTTCTTGGTGAGTTTGTACTGCATATGATCAAAACGCTGCACAGAAACGAGGGCAATAGGGTACACAACTCATGGACTACTACTGCTGCTGCATCAACGATCGAAACACCCCTAAGTAAGCGAAAGCTTTATTCCCCAAGCTTGCTATACCCGCTGCTACACAACAAGCCCCCCCTCTATGTCACAGACACACCACAGCACTAGTAAACAAATCGAACCCCCCATACTACTACTCTGACTGCGCGCCGCCGCCCTTGTTGTGTGTTTGTTTCGCTACTAATAGTACAGCAGTTCTTACTCATGTGTGCACTGGTACTGCTAGTGTGTTGTATGTCTTTTCTTGTCCGTAGTGTACAGAGCGTTGTTTCCTGCCTTCAATGCACACTGAGCTTTTCAAACTGACTCTTTCTTTCACTGCACACGCACGCTGTCACAGCTGATGATTGCCACTACTACCACTGTTACACATGTCTGCAGCGGCCACTGCTGCAATCGCTGAGATGGCATCTGTGGCTGCTTTGCTCTGTTGTGTTGTAATAGTAGTAACGGCGACACGTAGTGTCACTGCTGCTGCTACTGCTACAGTGGTGAGTGTGCATTGGCAGCACTGCATTACTGTGATATTGTTGCTACTACGCTGCATCCTGCTGCTGCTCAATACTGTGTCGCGGTGTGCTTCTAGGTGAGTTCTCATCCCCTTCAAGCAGCCGCTTTGTCCTACTGCCAGTACTGCCAACAGTAGTAGCAGGGCTGCCTTGCTGCAGCTGCTGCTGCTGTGTGCTGCTACTGCTGCTGCTGTTGCTGATAGTCAGGTCATCAAACTGCAGCAGTTGCTGCTCCTGCAACC
>AXNI01009894.1:0-10733 GCA_000498555.1 Heterococcus sp. DN1 | reverse complement strand
ATGCACCTTTTGGCATACATTGTGTGAGTCGATCAGATTCATTGCACAATCAGACATCGCTGCGTGGCTTACCTCAGTCTGCAAGGACTAACAGACAGTTCACGATACCAAATCAATTGCTGTACCACAATACAATTCAGTTCTACACTGAGGAGGGCAACTGGGACATGGTAGGCAACAACACACCTATCTTCTTTATGAGGGACCCTATACTCTTCCCAAGCTTCATTCACACACAGAAGCGCAACCCTGTGACTCACCTGAAGGACCCAGAGTAAGTGCGGCGCAACGGTGATGCAACTGCTCTGTGTGACAGGTTTCCAACGCTCCTGTGCTTGTGTTCAACACCTATAGTCATGTGCTGTTACTGCTGTAATGCTGT
Source organism: Heterococcus sp. DN1 (assembly GCA_000498555.1). Classification (NCBI taxonomy): domain Eukaryota; class Xanthophyceae; order Tribonematales; family Heteropediaceae; genus Heterococcus; species Heterococcus sp. DN1. Next base: position 10,351 of record AXNI01009894.1, on the reverse strand, counting down.
GCTCATTCTGCTGTGAAACAGCTCAGTCTCCATGGTTTCACAAGCTACGCGTGTACTCGTGTAGCGCTTTGCTTATGTACTGATTGCTATTACACTGTTGCTGTACACTGCACACACTCTTACAGCATGTTCTGGGACTTCCTGAGCTTGAGGCCAGAGTCTGTGCACCAGACAACTGTGCTGTTCAGTGACAGAGGCACACCAGATGGCAGTAGGCACATGAACGGCTACGGCAGCCACACATTCAAGGTAATTCAGCTTCTTCATATAGTGATTCCAACAGTACACCAACGCAGCATGCGTGACGCACTGCATGTTCACTTGATGCTGTTGTCTGTTGCTAGCAGTGCTACAGCACATTGTTCATTATGTAGAGCTATGTACTTGAGGAGCGAGCGAGCACTGATCAGACGACGTTTTTGTTTGCATGCGTGATGCTCATTGCTGTTGCTGCTACAACAGAACGTGAACAAGGACGGTGAGGCAGTGTACGTCAAGTACCACTTCAAGACTGACCAAGGCATACTGAACCTACCAGCTGATAAGGTACTACTCTTCTATACATAGGCATGCACGTAGTGTGTGTGTGTTTTTGTGTGTGCTGATAATATGTACTGGGTATCACAGTCACAGTGTGACACGATACTGTTAGCCCTTCAGTCCTATCTACATTGTCGTATACGCCTATCACTTATCAGCAACGCACTTACACAATGTTCTGGTTGCTTTGCTCTGCTGTGCTTGTGTGCACTGTGTGTATACACGTACACAGGCTGACCAGCTTGGGGGAAGTGATCCAGACTATGCTACACGTGATCTGTACAATGCTATTGCTAGCGGCAACTTCCCTAGCTGGACTCTGTACCTGCAGGTGATGAGCTTTGAGCATGCACAGAACAGTAAGGAGAACCCATTTGATGTCACAAAGACATGGAGCCACAAGGAGTTCCCTCTCATTGAGGTGAGCGGCGCGTCACCTTTTCTGTAATAGGACTGTAAAATCTTTCAGCAGTCAACGTGTACTTGTATGATAAATGTAACAGCCAGGCATGTCCTGCTGCTGCTGCGAAAACAGTAACAGTATTGGCCACACCAGCAACGTAGCACAGGCTGCCAGCAGTAGTAGTGATAGTGATGTCACAGTCATGCTGATGATCTGCTTGCTATCACAAGCTGCGACACTGTGCTCACACTCGTGATGCTGTCTGGACTACTGCTACTACTTTATTCAGGTTGGCCGTTTCACACTGAACAAGAACCCAGAGAACTACTTCACAGATGTTGAGCAGGCAGCCTATGACCCTAGCAATCTCATCCCAGGCATTGAGCCATCACCAGACAAGATGCTTCAAGGGCGTCTGCTGAGCTATGTTGACAGCCACAGGTGAGAGCCCACCTTTGCGAACTGAGCCAGTGCGCTGAGCCGCTGCACTGAGCAATTTTCACTGAGCGACATTCATAATATCGCACACTGTACAGATGCGCTGTGATCTGTGCGTTATAATACAGTAAGAGGGATTTTTTGATGCTGACAACTGCTTGTACATTGCTATGTTGCTCTCAATGTGTGTATGCGGTTTCTGTAGGCACCGTCTGGGCGTTAACTACGAGCAGCTGCCTATCAACCAGGCTGTAAATGCTAAGGTGGCCAACTACCAGAGGGATGGCGCTCAGCGCATCCACAACCAGGTGAGCTACTCACTTGCTGCATCTATTTGCACTGCTTTACATCACTACTTTACATCACTGCTTGCATGAATGCGACAGACACACACTGCTGCTGCAGCTATGTAACTACCGCTGCTGCTACTGCACTGCTGTCGCTGTAACTGACTATCTCTGCTAAACTGCTGCACACTACTGCAAATCCATTCAAACAAACAGGGAGGAGCACCAAACTACTTCCCTAACTCCTTCAGCGGCCCACAGCCAGACCCTAAGGAGGGCTGGCATGTAGAGCCTGAGACACAGAACCTAGGCACTGTGCAGCGCTATGACAGCAGCGATGATGACAACTTCACACAGTGCAGAAAGATGTACCAGGATGTGAGTGAGCAGTACAAATTGCATCATGAACATGTTATTTCAAAGTAGTAATGCTTTGCTCTGCAGCTGACTTATTGACAATGATTGCGCCATGTACTGCTGTCAGACAACGCTGCGTTTTCAACGACGCTGTACGACAGTCATATGTGTACTGATACCTACTAGGCGCTGCGTACTAGAGTATTGATGCTGATTGTGCTACATTACACCCCGTGTCACACGTGCGTGCTTTCTTACAGGTGTTTGATGAGGGTGCAAAGGACCGTCTGACCACTAACATTGCTGGTCACCTTGGTGGCGCAGCAGAGTTCATTCAGGAGCGTATGATTGGTGTGCTCAAGCAAGTAGACCCTGACTACGGCCAGCGTGTACAGGACAAGATTGCTGCTGCTAAGGTGTGTAACACACTCAGCATTGTCCTGCCTTTAAGTTACTGTGCTCTAATACAGGAGCACACAGTTGGCTGTTGAGCGTCAATCAACACTGCGCATGCGATTCTTGCTAGCGGTAGTGAAGTGACAACTGACGGTGCTTCTTGACAGATAGTATCGTGCATCTCACGATACAATTTTCCAGTAGCGTATAGCACATGGGACTGTGATGTCAACTGTGCCAAGATTGATTGCTGAACATCCTGTCGCTGCTGCTGCTGCTTATTGCTTCGTGTACTACAGAAGGAGCAGGATGAGCCAGAGGAAAAGAAGGAGCCAGCACCACTGAACCCACCAAGGCAGGTGCCAAAGGCCCAGTGAAACTGCTTCAAGTTGCATTTCTGCATCAAGCGCAGCCTTGCGCTGTAGGCAGCACAGGTCATTGTTCACGGTAGTGTCCTCCTTGGCTGCAGCGCCAACCATGTTCATACAGCTCTAACTTTGCAGCAGCAGCAGCAGTAGTTGCGAAAACTGGAGTGTTAGAGGTTAGGCGAAGTAGTAGTTGATTTGTTTCCCAATCATTTTTCGCAGACTGAAACAATGCTCACACTGGTACTTGTAGCAAGCAAAGTCAGTTCCTGACGTCGCTGATGCAGCGCGTACTTGTTACAGTACCACAATGCACATATTCCATGCACTATATCAAGCTGCACGGTATTGGGGCCGTGGTGTGTGTTGTTTGTAGTTGTTGTCTTTTTACTCTCGGTATGCGCAGGAGCTTAGCTAGTAGCAACTTTTTCTGACTGCATTATTGTGATTGTACTTACTTTGCCAGCATCCTGTTGCAACAACAAAGGCATGAGATCAGCCATTGAAGGTCCCATCCAGGGGATTGAAGGAGCTTTCAGGTTCGAGGCCGATTCAGTATGCCACACTTCAAGTGATTTTAGCAAAGAACCTCTGCCATGTCATTTGCCTTCTTGAACTGATCAAGCAGCTAAAGCATCTAACAGAGCTATGAGTCGTGATCCAGCATCCGATCAGATCAAGGGGTATGCATCTGGAGCACCAAAGAAGGTGCGACGAAGTGCTCATTAAAGAGGCCTTTGTTGTAGTACACGTCAGTGCACGTTGCTGCTCCCTCCTGTGCTGGAGCGAGCTGCTCAATTAAGCAGCAGCGTTATTGCGCGCTGTTTGAGGCTGATCAAGCAGCTGCAAGCTGTGAATTCTTCGATGCACATCACAAAATTTGCTACTATGTGCGCAGCAATTTCAAATCAACATCTTATGCAACCTCTCTGCTCGCACAGGTTATGACCACCTCAAATGGCCGTCCAATTGAGACGCTGACAAGCTCTGAGACTGTTGGACCAAGGGGACCTGTCACGCTGCAGGTATGTGCACTTTGTGAGGGCGTTTGTTTTGCAGCAACAGCTTCGACAGTTTTGTGTGTGCAAACTCGTAAGCAACACAGCTGCAATGTGATGCAAATCAGCGCCCTCCTACTGACTGCTTACAACAACACAAAGAGACACTGTATGCCACTCAGTCGCATCTGTTGAAAATACTCCGCTAACCGACAAGCTGTGTATAGATGCAATGCAACTGCGTTCACATCGGTCGTGGCAGCTCACATGGACTGTTTAAAGTTCATGCACGATGCAGGACTTCACTCTGGTGGACCATCTGGCTCACTTTGACAGAGAGCGCATCCCAGAGCGTGTAGTGCACGCTAAGGGCGCAGGGTGAGCAAAAGTCAGCTCTTCTTTCACTATTCATACAAAGCGATCAATACATAGGAAGACGTTGCTACTGTTCCTACCTGCGTTAGCAGCAAGCGATTGATGTCAGGCAGTAAGCAGGACGAACGAAGTCCTTCCGGCAAGAGTCTGATGGCATGTGCAGTGTACAGTACAGCTGACACACTTGCTTGCTTAGAGCATTGGTTGCACTCAAAGCTACAATACTGCAGCTGCTGTAGGTACTAATCAGCACTCTCTACTGTTGTTCTGTGCATGTGCTACGTCTGCGCAGTGCTTTTGGCTACTTTGAGGCCACATCCAATGAGGCTAGCAAGTACTGCCGTGCTAAGATGTTTGCGCATGCAGGCAAGCGCACCCCTGTAGCAGTGAGGTTCTCAACTGTAGGTGGAGAGAGCGGCAGCGCAGACACTGCACGTGACCCAAGGGGCTTTGCTATCAAGGTATGATGGCATTGCGTTGATGCATTGTACCCTGTACAGCATCACGTTGCTCAATGTACTGATTACTTGCAGCGCAAGTCAGTGAAGTTACTTTTTTAACAAGTAGCTGTGCTTCGTGCAAAGACTGCAACTTTGTTCTTAAGTGGCGAGCAGCAGCAGTAGTTGCAGCAGCAGCAGTGCGAACAGCTGCGCTAGCAGCAACAGCTATAGCAGCAATACTAGTGACAGTAAGCACAAGGCAGCGGTACTGTGTATACAGTAAACTCTCTGCACAAGCTAAGCATAATGCTACACTAGCAACGCGCATAACTTGGCATGAACTAGCACTTTGATAAGCAGCAGTGTCACAGCGCCTGCTGTGCTGCACAGCTACATCTGCAGTACTGCTACTTTATGCTGACGCTGTCCATGCTTCTGATACTTTGCAAACACAAAACAGTTCTACACTGAGGAGGGCAACTGGGATCTAGTAGGCAACAACACACCTATCTTTTTCATCAGAGACCCTATACTGTTCCCAAGCTTCATTCACACACAGAAGCGCAACCCTCAGACACACCTGAAGGACCCAGAGTAAGTTCAACGGTTCTACAACGGGTTTTTTGCAACAATTTTTTCTAACGGTCTGTTAACGGTTTCTGCTGTTGATTTATATGCCGTGTAGCTATGCATCACTGCTGGGCAGATGATGTTGCTTACAGCCATAGCACGATCACGTGGCATCCCAAGGTGATGTCGTAGTTGTTTAACAAGAGCTCACGCATCATGCTGCTGTTGTTACTGTATTTATCACTGCACACGACCAGCATGTTCTGGGACTTCATCTCTCTGCGCCCAGAGACTGTGCACCAGGTGAGCACACATTGTCGCACATGTGCTGTAAGATCATGCAGTAACATCATGCACTACTGTACTGCACATCTTGTCAGCAGCCCTGAGTATGCAGCTGATTGCTAGCACAGTGTTTTGTATATTGAGGTTATGTTACTGACGTTTCACTCCTTGCATGCGGTTACACGCACGCAGGTGTCAGTGCTGTTCAGTGACAGAGGCACACCAGATGGCTACAGGTTCATGAACGGCTATGGCAGCCACACATTCAAGGTAAGTAAACATAGTTTGCACCCCTTACACTCTATACCAAGGCAACTGCATGTGTCTGCATGCATCCTTCATGCTGCTATTGTAACATCATCTATTCTATCACTTGAACTATTACAGCAGTTGTAGCTTAGTGTGCAGTAACGTTCTGTACTTACAGCTCCAACTGTGTGTGTCTCTGTTGCTAATACTGCTGTTGTCGTGTACGTTGTTGCAATGAACAGAATGTGAATGCTAAGGGAGAGCCAGTGTATGTTAAGTACCACTTCAAGACTGACCAGGGCATCCGCAACTTGCCAGCTGACAAGGTAAGCATACCACAGTGTGCTACACAAGATAAGACTAGTAGTTGAGCTGGTATACTGCTGTGCTGTGCCGCCCTATTGTTTACAACTTGCATGGTGTTGCAAGCTGTAGTCACACTGTAGTTTGTACTGCATGCAGTGTCACGTACTATCCACCAGTGCTGTGTGTTCTTAACTTGCGCTACAGCAGTATGCATGTACTTGCACAGTACGATAATCAGTACGCTGCTGCTCACAATCATCATGGTGCCATATACTTGTCTATATATGCACTGCTGTGTATAGGCTGGTGAGCTAGAGGCAGGTGACCCAGACTATGCTATCAGAGACCTGTACAATGCTATTGCTAGCGGTGACTCGCCAAGCTGGACCGCATACTTACAGGTACGGTGTACTGCATGCTAGTACACATTGTGTCTTACTGTTGTCTTACATGTGTGAAGTATGTACTAGCACCGCACAACAGTACCGTTGCAGAGCTGTGCGTGCTGCTATTGTAGTAGTGCATAACAGAAGGCACTGCACTGTCTGATGCTATCAAGCGCTGTTCACGTACACAAGATGCAGTCGCAAGGTTGATTGTCTGATGATTTGCCGCACTCAGCTGCGCAAGAGTCTGTGCCTAATGCGACACTGTCTGATGTGTTGTTTGATTGTGTACAGGTGATGAGCTATGCAGAGGCACAGTCTAGCTCATTCAACCCATTTGACCTGACTAAAGTGTGGCCACACAGCAAGTACCCTCTCATTGAGGTATGTTAATCAGTGTAATGTTACTGCTACGGTTCTCCTTATTGTCACAGATCTTGGCTACTGCTGCTGCTGCTGGTGCTCATGCTTCTGTAGCTAGTGCTTTTAGTCAAGTGTCAAGCTCTTAGTAGACGGTAGTGTCGTGACGCTACTTTTATTTTATTTTTGTACGCTAGCCATGCGTTAACGTACTTATGTATTGTATGGTATGCATGGTCTGCTGTGCACTGTGTCATCTACAGATTGGCCGCCTGGTGCTGAACCGCAACCCTACTAACTACTTCGCAGAGGTGAGAGAGAACACTTGTAATGCTATGCTCATGTATGAACTACTACCAGAAGTGCACACCGCTTGAAGAGTTAGCATCAGCCATGACAGATGATCAGCGCAATGCTCAGCAAAAAGCTACTGCGTAATGAAGTAGTATATAGCTAGAGACTTACACATCTTGTATGTGTGTATTCGCTGCTGCAGGTGGAGCAACTGGCCTTTGCACCTGCTAACATGATCCCAGGCATTGAGCCATCACCAGACAAGATGCTCCAGGGGCGTCTGTTCAGCTACAATGACACTCACAGGTATGTTTTTTGTAAAACGCTGTGACTTGCTTTGCACAATGACGTCGTGAGAGTCACAATACGCATTTTGTTTAGTTGTGACAGAAGCGAGTAAGCGCATGCTGCTATGTTTACTAAATGTACACTGCAACACTGTGGTGCACAGCACACAAGGTGCTAGCAGCAGTAGTGCTACAACAGAAGCTTTGGCTGCACAGCTATCACATTTGTTGTGCCCTAATGTGCCTGCACACTGTATCTGACACTCCATGTGCCGCTTGTGCTTCGTGCTGCTACACACAACTGCAGGCACCGCTTGGGAGCAAACTACGAGCAGCTACCTGTGAACAGGCCATTCAACTGCAGTGTTAACACATACCAGAGGGATGGCCCAATGCGTGTTGATGGCAACTCGGTATGTTCTTCATGATCTCACATGCACGGATACTTGTACAGCCATGTGTGTGCTGGTATTGTCGAAAGCAGCTGTGCAGTCTCGTGATGTAGGCATCAATATGCTCTGGTGAAGAAGTTGCTGTTTGTAGGAACTGCGCATTGTGGCATGTCTCGTTACTGATGTATACACTGCTGCTGCGTACTACCGGTGGTTGCTTTTCAATAGGCTGGCACACCAAACTACTTCCCTAACTCCTTCAGTGGGCCTCAGGCAGACACTACACAGGCATGGCACGGTGACAAAGTCACTGCTGATGTAGCCCGCTACAACACTAAGGATGATGACAACTTCACACAGTGCGGACAGTTCTACCGCAAGGTAAACAATACGTATAGCTACACTGATCCTTTGTTGTTCAGTACGCAGCCTTGGTACTGCAATCTATACCGCAGTCAATGGTAGTCAATGTGGATACAGCGCTGTAGTAGCGACCTTGTTGGTGCTGCTGCTGCAGCATTACTACGGTACATTGACTAACAGCACAAACATATGCATGTGTCATACTACTTGACTATACAATAGGTGCTGTGCGAGGGGGGGCGTGACCGTTTGACCTCTAACATTGCTGGCCACCTCATTGGAGCACAAGAGTTCATACAGCAGAGAGCTATTGCTAACTTTGCTTCAGCTGATGCTGACTACGGCCGCCGCATTGCACAGAAGATTGCTGCTCTCAAGGCAAGTTGCTGCTGCTACCTACTGCTGCTTACTGCTGCTGTTTGCTAGCACTGTCACTTTGCAAGTTGTCATTAAACTGCTGTAATATGAGATGGTAGCAAGCTCTAGCGAAGTACATCAGTCTCGTGCGTATTTCGCAGCAGTGTAGCGAGCAACTGTATAGTGAACAGTACTTACTGCATGCAGTGCGCTCGTGTGATAAGCGGCTACTGACAGCAACTCAACTGTTTGCATACATGCTATTGCTTTGCTGTGTTCACACCGCTGCAGAAAGCAAAGGCACCAGCAGCCAAGACGGCACCAGCAGCACCACTTAACCCACCACGCTCAGTGCCACACGGAGCCAAGCTGTAGGTGCTGCAGTACTGCAAAACACTTCCATCGGAACAGCCATCGCTACTGCTAGTTGTCACAGCACATCTCACATCAGAACTACTACAGCAACAGCTAGAGCTGGTTCGAATTAGTAGTACTGCTGCTAATTCAGCAGCAGGCGATTGTCCAACATAGCTGTAGTAGAGCAAGGTCCTTAGCTGTAGCTTGAACTGTAGCTTGTAAGAGCGGGCACCACCACCATGAGTTTTCATTGCAGAAGTGACTTTTTGAGGGGCTGCAACATGTTGTTTTGGTTTTTGTTTGAGAGGTGTTTCTTGCCTTTCTCTCTCTCTCACTCTCGCGTAGATATACCCCACTTGATCTATCGCGTAGGCAGCAAGTGATCTATCAGTAATGTAAACCACATGTTCATAGAGCAACTTCACGGTTACGCTAGTCTGAGCTTTTCAGCTGTTGTTTGCTGCCTTGTGATGAGCATGCCTCTGGTGTTGATGCACGCATTACATAGAGTTACTCTGTACGATTGAGCATTGATGCAACAGCAGGTTTCAGCCATGACAAACGACAACAATTCGAATTGTGAAAGCGTCTACTGACATGTGTTACTAGTACTTTAACAAGTACTAGTGTGTCATTGTTCAGTGGGAGCACTGCTCGCACTGGCACTGCTACTATCAGCAGCGCTACTGTTGTTACTACTGCTATTACTTTGCTGCTGTTGCTGTGCATCACTAAAAGCTACAGCAGTGGCAGCTTCGTCCTGTTCAAGCTGCTTCAGGTAGTCAACGCGCTGCTGCTTGTCTAGTAGATCTGCACCGCCGCTCTTAGTGAGCAGCTCTGCTATGTTGTGGCATGCTAGTAGCAGCCGTTTGTCCTGCTCCGCCTTTGCTGCTTCTCTTACAACAAAATAGGTACCCTGCGCAATTCAACGATTAGTCACAAGACGCAGTCATACACTAAGAATAAGGATGATAGCTCCAGTAAGCGCTGATAATGCGGCGCAGCGGTGCTATCAGCACTCTAAGAATGCATAAATAAGTACAAGAATAGTAGTGTAATATGACTAACAAGTGTAGCGTATGTATACCTGCTTTCTGAGCACTGTTCTGCTGACTGGTGACGCGCACAGCAGCTGCAGCGCTTCCAACTGTAGTACATGAGCGAAGTGCAAGATATTTGTGATAGCAGATTAGTGGTACTAGCTTGTGTAAAAGATGCGGTGGCGACATCACAGCATGCTGTATTGTACAATAAACCGAACTACTGTAAACTTAGCGTACGCAGTATTACTAGCTTGATAGCATGAACTACAGCACTCTGTTTGCACGAGCTTTGTACTGCAGTATCACTCACCAGATTGCTGCGAGTCTCTGCATCAGGCTCTCTGCCCTGCAGCTGCTGCTGCACCACTGCTCCTGCAGAAGAACTGTCTGCAGAACTGTCCAAAGACCTTTCCGCAGAACTCTCTGTGACTCGCCACACAGCCGGGTCTAGGATGACCTTCTCCTCAAAGCTGTACTCATCAGTGCGAGCATCAGCGAGGCGC
>AXNI01009855.1:0-10481 GCA_000498555.1 Heterococcus sp. DN1 | reverse complement strand
TGTTCAGTAGCAGTCTCAAGAGCTGCTAAACGTCTACGACTAGTACCACTGCTTGTACCACTGCTACGCTGCCGCTGTCTTTGCTGCTGCTGCTGCTGCTGCTGCTGCTGCTGCTGTTGTTGTGACGTTGCTGCCACGTCAGACAAAGGCGCGTCACTCTCATCAATCTCCATTACATCATCAGCTTTTACAGTGCTACTATCATCAGCACTAGCAGCAGCAGCAGCAGCAGTACTACTGCGTGATCGCTTCTTGCTACTGCTACTACTACCAGTACCAGTAGCACTCTGCTTACTGCTACTACTAGCTTTAATAGCACTGTCACTGCTGCCACTCTTAGTACTACTAGTGCTATTTGGTGTTGTAGCAGCTCTAGATCTGCGTGATGAACTGTTAGTAGATGAACTGGCACTGACGTCATTGCTGATGTCAGACTGCTGTACTGACCTTCTACTGCTATGTATAGTAGTAGTAGTGACAGCTGTAGAAGACTGTGTTGTTGTGCTTGCTCTTGCTGCTGTCGTGCTAGTACTGCTGTTGTTATGAGCATCAACGCAACTACGACTACTACCAGTGTTGTCGGGTACGGTTCCGCTACGGCGAGCACGAGGCTGTGTACGACTATCATTTACAGTACTGAGCGCACTACCACTGCTGCCGTTTCTTGCATTGTTGCTACTACTATTAGTACTAATAGCATTAGTAGTATCAGCTGGTCTTATGACGCCATTGAGCAAAGCCATACCTTGTATTGCAAGCTGCTCTGCAGTTCTGTTGCCTAATGCATAGCGTGAATCACTTGCAATAGAGCTGAATGTTTCACTGAAGTGCTGCAGCATTGCACGCTGTAACTCAGAGTTCTCTGTAGCTGTAAATGGCGCTTGCACTACTGCTACTGCTGTATCACTGGCTGCTGCTGCTGCTGCTGCTGCTGCTGCTGCTGCTGTTGGTGGTTGTAGTAGTATAGCTGTTGCTGCTGCAGCTGCTCTTGTTTGTGCTGCTCTTGCTTGTGCTGCTAGTGTTTCAACTATTGTCTGTAGTAATGATGCCTGTGATATGCCACTAGTACTATCAGCTGATGGTATTACCACTGCTGTTGATCGTGTCAGTCGACGTCCTGATGTTTCTGTATGTGTACATATGTGTATGGACAATACATGTGCAGCAGTGACATGTTAGCACAAATACACACCCATATATATATACATGCACGTTATGGACGAATCACAATCACATGTGAAGCCAAACACAGTTGATAGTGCTTAGTACTATGCGATACTGTGAGTTTTACGACACCGATATGCGCATGCCACTTCACAAAGTTAATGCTTTATGCACCAAAGTAGCTTGTACCTGATAGTGAAATGTCAGTAGTAGTAGTCTTATGATCATCTTTATGTCTACCAATCAGCATTGGCTTATTCACAGCAGTGTTACTACTAGTACCACGACTGCCACTGTTACTGCCACCACTATTGCTACTGCTGCTACTACCGCCACCAGCTGTAGTATTTGTAGCACTACTAGTAGCAGTACCATTACCATACTGAGCTATTAACTGCGCACCGTATTCAAGCAGTTCTGTTCTATGCCTTGACATCCAGATATTACGCCATTTACCAACAATAGCATCACGTGTTCGTGTTTCAAATGTAGGCTGTAGTACAGGTTCACTCAGTATCTCACGCCAATCCCATGAGTTACCATCATCAGGTACACGACCTGCCATTGCAGCTGTTGTTATAGTGAAAGCGTGATATATAAACGCAATTGCATGCATCAATTGTGTTAGAAAGTGCCATGTGATTGAGTAACTGTACCGTAAACGATATCAGCAGTAGTGTGTTGAGTGTATATATAGCATGCAATATACAAAATGTGTCGTTTATGCACACTATGAGTATGAAGTAACAGACAGCAGTGATCATATTGCACTGTATATACTATGCTGCATATCATGACACTAATGGTATATGTGTACTGGTGTATAAGTAAGTAAATATATACAGTATATATAAGGTGTATACAGTATACATGTAGTAGATACACACCATATAGTGAATACTCTTCTTCTTCTGTCCATGTATTTGTATAGCGAGACCTATCTCTGTTGTGATGAAGTTAGGCAACCCCATTCACGGTGAAACGAATAGCAGAAGCGTCAGCGTTAACTACAATGACATGTAAACGTTTCATCAACAGCTCGATGAACACTGCAACTTTGAGCACTTATGTAGCTACTCAAACAGTGTCACAGCATGTATGTGCTATTGTCTCTATGACTGAACACGTGACATCAGCAACTGAGTGCAATACACAACTGTGATATGCTACAAAGTATATGACATAGATTGTTAGTTACCTTGGCTTGTGTATATATGGTTGCTGTTGTTGGTCTTGATGTGTACTACTATCATCATCATCACTATCATCATTACCATTATCTGCTCTGTCTTTCTTCGCTGCTATTGCTTTAGTGCGGCTAGTACCACTGTTAGCGCTACTGCCAGTAGTAGTTGCTTTTGTTGCTGGTGCTGATGATACTGGTGATGCACGATGACGGCTACGGCTACTGCTACTCCCACCAGCACTACTACTGCTGCTGCCAATACTACGGCTGCCAACACTACGACTACCACTTCTGATAGCACTGATGAGATCTGGCAGTTGATCAATATCACCTCGTGCTATGCAATCCCTGCGTTGTATAGTACAATGGCAGCGACAATAGTTACTGTGTTAGCACACTGGTTCGCGGCATGCTAGCTCATACTTCAAGTATAGCATGAATAGACTTGCACCACGCTATAGGATTGTGCGTTATGAGCTGTACTGCTATGCATGTTATGCTGACCCAACTCATTCTGCTGCTTAAGCTTGCAACATGCAACACTTATGACTGAGCGATGTACTCAAGTAACGTTTGCAGGTCATACACACCTTACTGCAGAACATGATCGTCACATGTTATCATGAATCAATACTGCACTACACTTAACATCATAGACTATAGTTTTCGCAGTTAGGGCATACCTCAATATCTGTCTATGTTCTTCAGTCTTCTGACGTTGACGATATATTCTTCGTTTAGCAGCTTTAAGCTCATTGCTGTTCATATCATATGGAGTTAGTTGTGTATTGGGATAACGCGTGAGCATAGCGTATATGCTAATGTGTATGACTTGCTGTAGCCTTTGAAGCGACCATGTTCACTACTAGTAGCAAGCACACATTGCACTGCGTATGCTGCATGTTGCACTACTGTGCATGGTCAAAAACAGTGTGGTCAGTGGTGTTACGGCGCATATCGCAACACAGCTTCTATCGTGTAGATCACTACATGGTTAGACAACTATCTACACAAAGACAACACTACAACACCTTAGTCAAGTGTGCTGTGGTGTGCACCAATAAGAGTACATTGCCTCACACTGCAAGCACAAGTACACAACAATCACGTAGAAAACTACCGTAAGGCACTGTGGCCTTTACTGTCAAACATGTACTTCTATAATGATAGTACTATAGCATATATGTACCTTCCAGTAGGATAAACTCTAGCACATTCTTGACATATCCAATGCTTGCCATCTTCTGGTACACGTTTTAGTTGTGGTCTCGTACACTCTAAGTGGTATGCATTGTTACAACTATCACAGCATCTGTTGTAATAGTAGTAGTTGTAGTCACATGTTAGCCAACGTTAGTAGTGATCGTTCTACAATACAATCACCAACACATGCCTTGAGTTTATCATCTTGTCAGCATGCGTGTAAGCGTATAAGTGTAACACATAGCAATCGCTTGCTACGTGTGCGCGTTGTTATCAACATACGAGCACGTGTTACTTGGTTCAGCAATGGCCTACACCATTACAATCATTATTACTGTTACTGGTACTTACAAGAGGTCGCCATGCTGATTACATCCACTGCATGTCTCAGGATAGCTATCTGGGAATACATCTTCTACACTCATCTATTGTAGTCAACAACAATGTTATCATACAACATAGAGCATGTTTGCACGCAAAACACATTCACAGCACAGTTATCAGTAGCACTCTAGGCGCCATGACAGAAACAACATGCAACTAGACTATTGTGTTACTACGCTAGACAAACTTTACGACTGTTGTAACACACGAAGTAGTGTAATGACAATATATGGTTGATCAGAACTCAACACGATTGCAACATGCAGGATGTACAGTAGTAGTTCAAACAGTTGAAGTGTGAGTACATACCAGTTTCCTATGTTCAACCCACTGTCTGTATGACACATTCTGATTCTTCCAGTTATAGTAAAACTCAACAACATCTGCTCTTGTTTTAAAGCCTAGCATAGCAGCAATAGCACTCAAGTCTTTACCTACTACTAATAGACCTTCTTGTACAAACCTGTACATGCATGTATAATAGACAATAATCACAGCAGTATTGAGTGTTTGAATGTGAACGTGCTAAGCAAAGTACATATACTTTGTATATGGTAACTACAAACAATTGTTAAAATATCACATTGAACAGTCAGGTACACACATATTCGAGGACATAGTAGTTCATGTGTTACTTTGATGACAAATGAGACATGTGATTAAGTATAAACAGTCATGTTCAGTGAAGAGGACTTCAAGTGGTAGCGTTTTTACATACCTGTTCCTTTCATCTGCAGTCCATGATGTCATAGTATTAGCAGTATTAGTATACTCTATACCAAGCTTATGTCCAATAGTACTAATAACTGTGATAGCACTACTACTAGCATTAGTACTACTAGTACTGCTGCTATCAGTAGTGCTACTACTACTACTGCTGCTACTGCCACTGTTACGAACACTATCGTCATTAGTAGTTTGTGCTTTGTTAGCTGCTGCTGTTAGTATTGCTTTGTTTTTGCCTTTAGAACTCTTACGCAATACTACTGCTGTAACACTGCTGCTACTGCTGCCACCGCTATTGCTTGTAGTACCAGCTGCTGCTGTTGCTGCTGCTGCTGTTACTGTAGTTACTGCCTCTGCTGTAACATCATCATTAGGCTTGTCTGCAGTAGTATCAACATCCATTGCAGTACGTGCTGTGCTGTTTGTATCTTGACTTTCAGTAGCATTAGCACCTATAGTATCAGTAACTGAATACACTACAGCTTGCTGCTGTTCTGGCCTGACTTGCAGAGGCGATGTTACTGCTGTTACTGCTGCCACTGCTGCTGCCGGTGTCGCCGCAGTTGCTGACACTGTTGATGGCGTAGTGTCTGTATCTACATCCATTGCAGTAGCCACAACTGTATCAGCTGTATCAGCATTCATAAAACTGTCTTCGCCAGTAGCAGCAGTAGCTTCATTAGTATCTGCAGCAGTATAGTTAGTGCACAGCTGTTCTGTTGATGACTGTTGCTGTTCAACCTGTGTAGCAACATTCACATCATCTGTCTCAACATCTGTCTTATCATGTGCTGGCTGTGAACTGCCTACAGCAGCTGCAATCGCACCACTTGTAGCAGCAGTACTACCACTAACTGTAGTATCAGTAACACTGCTTTGTTCTCTTGATTGATGTGCTGACTCAGAGACAGATACTGCGTCTGTTGCAGCTGTCTCTGCCAGTATGTTGATAGCAGTAGTACTGTGTGAAGTCTTTGTTGCAGCTGCTGATTTGCTATCATTATTATTCACAGTAACGGTAACAGCAGTATCTGTAGTTGGTAGTTCATGATGACTATTAGTGCTGCTAAAACTTTTCAGAGTATGACCATATGGCACGAGTGCTGCTTCAGCTGCTGTGATGTCATAGTTGGCTTCTACCAGAGCTGTGTACACCAATCTGTAGTTAGTTCATGTGATATAAGACAAACAGAGACGTTAAAAACATGACACAATTGTGAAGTAAAGACTGCTGCTGTACATATAGACGTTATGCAGTCAACGTGCAGTAATGGTAACATCACTACCACTAGCTCATAAGCACATGATTCTGGTAACACATTGTAAAGAAACAGTGCTACAAGTGTCAATGTTACCGAAAGCCACCACTGCACTGCAGTACAATACATGCATACATACTGTGAAGGTGTATAATGACATATACAAGTACTTACGCATGTGTAATAGGTCGTCTAGGTTGCTGTCCACGTTTGTTCAGTTTAAGTCGTACTAGTAGTTCATCTATATCGCTATCTTCAGGTGCTTTTGAAAGGTCCCAGAGCACAGTACTAGCAGTAGTTGCAGCTGATGATAGCTGTGGACGCTCTTGTGTGACTGCTATAGTTGGTGTGCTATAGTCTGTTATAGTGGTATACAACATGTATTGCATATTGTGATGGTTGATTAGTTGTTGAATCTCATATGAGTTCAACGACAAACGCTGCATTGCAGCTGACCATGGTAATGTACTACTCACACAGTTACACTTACTAGCAGTAATAGCGTCATGGCGACATATGCATGCATGCGCTATAGGATACAGTGCTTACAAATGCAGCACGTTTACAGTCAAGTTCTCATGTAAAGACGAGCGCTTGCGTTGACGTTTGCTCAGGTTATTCGGACGTGTACACAGCAATCTATGCAGTATATTACATTGTGTGCTATATATATACATGTGAATACATACACGCATGCACACACCTGCTGATCTGCATAGTGGTATCTTGAGTGCTTGATACAAGTCACCAACTCTGCTGTGTGATACTTTGACTTTACCACTCTTGAGGTGCTGCTGTTTCTTGTGTAAGTCAGTATTGCCTTTAGTAGCACTACTGCTGCTGTTGCTACTAGCATATTTACTGTTGTTAATGATATCACTAATCAGCTCATCATCGCTGTCTACAGCACGTACTCTACCATCACTTACATCTGCATCAGCTGTAGCAGCAGCAGCAGCAGCAGCAGCAGCAGCAGTAGCAGTAATAGTAGTAGCACCAGTTGTAGTAGCCGTAGCTGTACTTGCGTTGCCTCGCAGTTGACGTGATCGCTGTGGTGCTCTGAGCTGTGAACGTTGCTGTGCTGCAGCATACGGCTGATTACTGCTATTGTTACTACCACTGCTAGTACCACTATCGTGTGCTTGTTCCTCTTGATTTACTGTAACATCTGTAGCACTTCCTGGCCTACGGCGCACAAAACTGCCCTGAAATGTAGGTACAAAAGTAACTGGTGCCTGTCGTAAGCGTGCTGGTAATAGCCTTGTACTACCAGTACTTGCAGTGCTTCTGCTGACACCATTGCTGCTGCTGCTGTTGTCACTTGTAGCAGCTGTAATAGTGTCCGGCATAGTAGTGTCCACGTCAGCTACCACGTTGCTCTTAGCTGGCACATCATCTTTAACATCTGTAGCAGCTGAGGTCATCCTTGCACTTGGCTCTGTTGGGTTTTTGTCCATGATTGCAATGCTCTCTAAACACACAGGCAGCAATTAATCTGCAAGCCTTAGTGTGCCATAGCAGCAATGCTTATCTGCATCATGTAGCACAGTGAACAAGTTGATGCATAGAAGCACTGTGAGAAACCTTGTGAGCAAGACACATCACATACCGATGGAAGGACAGATTTTGTGCTCACAGCTTGTGGAGAGCTGATCAGCGCTGCTGCAAGCTCTGGAACTACTTTATATGCTATCCACAACTGCCTCCCAAAGTTTGTGCTGCTCGTGAAAGCTCACGTTTGCGTAAACAGAGTTTCCGATTTGAGCGCAGCACTGCAGAAAACCTGCGAGTGTACGCGAGCCTACAGTCCTAACAAGCTAGATGAGCTCGCTACAGCTCAGGAACAGTGTCCCAAAGGGCTAGCAGCAAAGCACTGGCAACTGTGTGCCTTGCAACTTGTGCCTGAACTGTATCACTATCCCAGTACACTGACGCGCAGTTATGCATGGAACAAAGCAATCCTTAGCGTGCAGCTGCACATTGAGCTTGTGCAAGTGTGCAAACACTTACAATACTTACCACTTATGCTTTTGATTGTCTGCAGCACTTCCCCATGTGTTTGCTGTTGTTGTGATGTGCACTGCAGTGCAGACACCTTAACCCGGCTGTACCGCACATGATACGACTGTTTCGCCCTCTGGTGTAACTGTTTGTAACTGTCGATGACATCTTACTCGCGCCATGCATGCACTCTAATACTGGTAGCTTGCTCCTTCGCATAGTGTGCAAGCAACACCAACGTTGCAGCTCGCGAATCCCGCTTGAATGACAGCCTGAGCGTACGCATGTCTCGAAAGCTCGATCGAGGTAGCCATGGCACAGCATGAGTGCTGCTGCAATAAGCGCACCTTCGCCAGTGCACAGTGTTGATGACAGACACTGTCATATGCAACTTGCGATTGCTCGAGCTTCACCTCATCATCATTTGAAGCTTAGCAAACGCGTTGCGCNNGCAACCGCCCCTTCGAGCCTCGTGAACCCTTGAACCACAACTCAATGCTGTTCATAAAGCAGCAATAGCATGTACTGTATTGCAGTTGCTTCTAAGCTTGCTTCCGCTGATGCATCTCCTAGCAACATTGCAGAGTCATACAATGCTAAGCCTGACTGCAGCGCGATGAAGTCAGTCGCCATGCATGTGAGAATGATGCATCTCGCAGATGACTACACTGCATAGAGTGTAGTTCGTGACACTCCAGCGTTGCAGTGCTTGCAGCCAGAAGCGCCTAGCGCAGCGAGTGCCACATGTATGTACTGACTACACACGCATTAGCAGCAAGCGCCATGTTTGCTGAGTGCTGACCGTTGCGAAACGTACATGAGCTCGTAAACAAAAGTACAGACACAAGCAGGCACGTCACACTAAGCAAGCACAACACTAGCCAATGCATGCAACTCTGCGTAAAGAGCCGCACTGCCACCACATTGTTGTCAAAGTGACAGTATGTCATGATAGCTATAGCGTAACAGACGTTTGCAAAGTACTGCATAAGCTCTTGTTGTTATCGATTGATGCAGCTGCTGCTGCTTGTAGTGCTACTGCCAGCTTCTGATCACGCTACACGTGTCAGCGCTAGCATCTTGTAGCCATCCCAGCCAAGCATAGTGTGACGCGCCTCAGTAAACTCTACCCAAGCACTTGGCCGTTGACCTCTGCGTGACGTCAGCAGCTGACGTGTCCAACCTCCACCCGACTGTCTCCACTCTCTTAGTGCAAAGACTAGCGCGTAGTGGTTCTTCAGGTGGAACAGCAGCACTTGTTGGTCTGTCAGAAAGGCGCTGCGTAGAGCATGCCACTGTTGCTCAATCAGTGCTTCACTGTCGGTAGGACTTAGTGGTACATCTAGGCCACCTCGCCCTCGCTTACGCCCCATGAACAGCCTCGCTACAACTCTCTCGGTAGCGCCACTACTAGTAGCAGCAGTAGTACCTGCGCTAGTATCAGCGCAGGCTGCTGTGCGCTCGCTGAGCCAGTCCACTGCCCGCATGACGCCAACATTGCCAAATGCTGCAGTAGAAGCTCTAGCTGCTGTTAGCTTCTCAAGCCCTCCCATCTGCTTCAGCAGCTCCCAGAGGTCTCTCTTCCACAGCCATGGCCTCGCTGCTGCCACTGCTGTTCTACCAGTGCCACTACTCCTTCTACGCCCTTTACTGCTACCATTACAACTAGTAGTAATGTTGTTAAAGTCAGCTAGCTCTTCGTCAATAGCACACTCGTCCTCCCCTTCTGATATCGCACTTACAGCAGCGCTGCTGTCATCAGCATCAGCGTCGTTGCTGCGCACAGGCACGTCGTCCTCGTTGTAATTGGTGACCAGTGCTGCGGGGTCCTCGTCTTGCTCGACAGGCTCTGCTGCGCACAGCTCGCCCAGCCTCGCGTACACATCGCTATCGCTCGCAGTAGCAGTAGCAAATGCATCAGTATTCGCCGCATCAGCGGCACTGCTAGCGTCGTACTTCTGCTGAACGATGGCTCTGATGTGCCTGAGCACGTAAGCACGAGGCGCACCAGTTTCTTTGCTGCCTCCAAGACTGCGACCTGCAGCACGTAGAATGCTGCTCAGCTCTGCGAATAGAGGCTCTAGAGCTGCACCAAGCATGCGCTCAAAGCGAGCCCTCTTAGAGGCTATCTGCTCTCGCAGCGTTGCTGCCAGCGCTTCGATCACGGTGGTGTGCGAGAAGGCCAGTGCATCGTTACGGCAGCGGCCTGCGAGCGCATTCCAGGCCCCTGCTACTGACGCTGCAGCGCAGCAGGGAGAGGGCTGCTTGACCCAGCCGTGTAGTAGCGCTGTGTTGTAGCTCACAGCAAAGCAGTCTTGCTCTGCTGGCAGAACACCATGAGGCAACACTAGAGTTGTCAGATCCAACACCTCCTCTTCCTCAGCAGTGTCCTTCTCGTACTTCTCGCCTGTTGCTGGATCAACTGCAAAGGGCTCTTGAGTAGCGCCTGGCACGGCATCAAGAGCTTCTGTGGCTGCATCTGCTGGATCTATTGCAGTGAGCGTGTTTGCATAGTGCAGCAACCAAACTCTGAAATCTACTGGTGCTGCTAGCTCTGC
>AXNI01009834.1:0-32874 GCA_000498555.1 Heterococcus sp. DN1 | reverse complement strand
CTCTTTCGAAGGCTTCATGCTGTAGGTTGCTACGCAGTGCTTTAGTGAATTGCGGCTGACACTTAGCACGCCTGTACATCACTGAAGCAATGCGTTCATATAGTTAGAGCTGCGTGTGTGTCGTCTCGGAGCTCATGCTGTTGTGTTACATGGCAGCTGTATTGTAGGTGATGTGATATGTGCCTTGTAGGCATTACTTGTGTGTTCTTCGGATTCTGGTTGCTTTGTAACTTGGTAAAATGTGAGTGGACATCACAACGGGGGTAGATATCATGCCTTCACTGGGCTTGTAAGCGCAGCGTTGTCTTGCAATAGACGTACATGTAGTATAGCACCACTGTCACAGTAGGCACTGCCAGCTGCTGCCACTAGGTAGTAGGGAAGGCACGAGCAATTAGGGCTTTGTACAACTGGTGCAAGCAGTGTGACGACTAGTTTTACTGTTTGCACACCAGTTCCACATACCCATCTTGTCTTGTGCTGCTCTGCTGCTGTAAAGCTGCAGCTTGTAGTGCTGCGCTCTTTAGCTACCAGTACTGTCGTCTGCGCTTGCGATGGCTTGCCGCAGCGGCATTCGTACAAGATGCCACTCTACTGAACAACTTTCCTTGACAACACATGATCATCGTAGCGCATGCTTGGTGCTGTGAGTCAGTAGTTTGCAATTTTCTCAGCAGCACACATGGCCAAACACTGCAATGCGTGCTGTAGGCAGTGTGTATGTAGCACTGCTTGCACAGTCATTAGTGTACATTGAATATGTGTGCTGCTGCAGTAATCGACAACTGCTATGATGAACATCACTCAGTACTGTGTAACTACGGACAGTACTACGCTACCAACAGTGCTATGCACTTGTTTGTATCGCGACGCCGGTGCGCATGCATGATAGCGCTATCGACAGCCTGGACTACAGCGAGCTCATTATAATCGAACACGCTGCTAATGCTAACATGTTACATATTGTACGAATCGGTACACGCTCATATACGACATGTATACTACAGGCAGCAGCAGAGAAAGCCCGTGGCAAGCTAGCAGACCTAGGCCCTAATGACATCAAGGTAAACATATACACACTATCATAATGAACAGATCTATATTAACTTATTCAGTACAGTGAGTACAGTACACGTCTACATGTATACTGTCATACTTAATAGTGGCATTTGAATTTATATAGTGCAGTACTGTGCAGTACACATCGTTTGCTGATGGCATGCACGCATGCGTACAGGGTATTGTAACAGATAGTTTTAGACTCTTGCTGCCAAAAGCCAAGCGTTGGTATGCAGTTCATACAATACGCTATACATTCACATAGCACAGATCAGATACAACACTTACTGTGTATACTTAGTGTCACTCACATATGCACACGTATACTGTGTACACGTGTACTACTTTTCTACACTTGCACACATTATCAAACACAGTTACGAGAGCAGCTGAGAGCTCTACAGAGGCAGCTAGAGGACCTCAAAAAGTCTACTACAGCTATCACAGCTGACAGGGACAAACAGGTATTGTACCCTGACATATGTATCTAATAATGATGACACACTGTAGCTTACATGCTGTCTGGCAACCTTGAGCGCAGACCTTATGCATTATGCGTACTGTGGATGTTGCACCAAACATTGGCAGTAATAGTTACCAAGCAAGCAGTGTCCTGCCTGCACAACAGCATCAATTCGCCACTCAGCATTGCTAAGAGAGTTTGCTTTGTACTGCTGTGCTTACATTGTTACTGCGCTGATGCAATCCAACCACTAATTGATGCTATTATACCAGGCTGAGACTATAGCAGAGCTAGAGAGTGATATAGAGGCTGCTGTTGAGGAGGAGGAGGAGCTAACTAGAAGGATCAATGCTGAAGGACAGCATGAACAGGTATATTACTACTGACCAGAGTAACCAACTCATGCTACTTACAACAACCAACTTGTGCTATTGACAGTAGCAACACACGCTATCTACAGAAACCACAAAACTTGAGTATACTGCTGTGCTGTAGCAGCTCTCAGAATGCTATTGTGCACAGCAATATAGCATCCATTCGATTGCACAACATCACGACTAGAATCTATGTCATATACGTGAATGCTGCTATCAGTAACACCTCATACAATCCATTGTATTGTACTGTACTGTACTGTACTGTACTGCATGTGTATAACAGCTAGGAGCAGGGCGTGCAGCAGAGTATGAGACTCTTAAACAGGAGGCACGGCGCGTCACTCAGGCTGCTAGAGACGAGCTAGAAGCTGCTAACAGAGCACTCACTGCTGGCAAGGTACTACTACTATATACATACCACTGTAAGACTATACGATTCTGTAATGTTTTTCCTGTATATCATGTATTTGTAGTAAAGTTGCAGTGTATTTGTACAGCTGCCTGCCAGTGCGCGCAGTATTGTTCACAGTGTGGACATGCTGTATGCGGCGATATGCTGCAGGGCTATACCTCACTGTGCGTGCACTGATTGCTGCACATACTCACACTGCGTGCGTTTGTATAATGCAATCACGTCTCTAGCGTTACGCTACCTTTCATCCGTTTACCTGTGATGCACTACTGTGCTTACACTATGCTGTGTTGTTTCGTTTAGGCTAAGCTGCAAGCAGCAATAGCAGAGGAGGAGGCCTTCACACTAAAGGTTACTGCTGCTGAAGAGTCTATACTGCAGTATACACAGGTACACTGCACACACTACTGCTAGTAATACTGTTACTGCTGCAGTCATTGTTGTCACTGCTGCTGCTATAAGTGCTGCTAGTACTACTGCCACTACCGCTCTCACACTGCTTCGAGTGCTACTGCTACTACTGTTTAATTCTGCTATCTGTACTGCATGTAGAACTGCACGTATAGTCGCTAGCATACAGCGCAACATAGCGCGCGTGCGCTACCGTAAGCAATCAGAATGTGTAGGATCGTGCAATAGTAAAGGGTTCTAAGTGGTGCTGATACCTTCGCTCTTCAATGTCTGTTGGTGCTGCACACACTCACAGCGCCGCGATACTATGAAGGCTAGCACAGAAGAGACTCAGGTATGTACAGCATGTGTTACTACTTAGCGAACACATATCTGCCTCCCATTACATGTTGGTTGATTAGCAGTATGCGTTGTGTGCCAGTGGAGCAGCTCTGCGCGGTAACGAAAGCTATGAGCTGTGTAATTGTTCATGTCAATGTTCAGAAGTAACATTATCCATGAATTTAACTGTGTCCTGTGCAGGCTGAGCGGACTCTACTGGAGGGAGAGCTGAAGCGCCTTAGTGAGACTGAGGTAAACCATATAGTATTATATTACATGACTAAACACTATACTGCGCAACAGTGCATCTCTTTTGTGCACATACACAAACATGCACAGTCTGAGAGTTTGCACACAAGCAGCACATGCTGCTAGTTATGTAGATAGTATTGGCAGTTGATGTACAGTTGGTACATAACTCGTGGGTGCACGTAGTTGATGTAGCTAGTTATTGACTCGTGGGTGCACTGCTGCGTCAATCGAGTCTGTGTACAGCATGTGCTGTGTGTGTCAGTGTGCGTGATGCGCGTTGACTGCATCAGATCCTTCTCAGAGTGCCACGTGGCTGTTGTCTGCTTGCTGCTAACACAACGGCAGATGTTTACTGCAAGCATGCTGTCAGTTTGTGTTGAGCACTCCACCAGGGGTAGCCATGTCGCTCTTGCTAGCTATCTGTCACAGTCGATACGCAGTTACGCACTGCCACAATAGGAGGCTGCGAAACAGCACTTGCGTGTGACGTAAAGCACTTAGTACATGTTATGCGTCAGCGTGCTTAGCATGACTTAACTGCATCAGATACAAACGACAGAGTGTGGCTGCTGCTTGTTGACTGCCAACACCATGACAGATGCTTGTTATAAGCGTGCTCAGCGTGTTACGCGCTCTATATCGCGATAGTCAAGCCACACACACTAGCTGTCTGTTGCAGCCGACATGCAGTCAAGTACCGTCACACTGGAATGCTGTGACACAGCATGTCCGTGTGAGCTCGAGCACTTGGTAGAAGCTATGCGTCAGCGTGCTTGGCATGATTGCAGTGCATCAGTTTCTGGTGATAGGACGTGGCTGCATCCTGTTGGCGGCCAACACTATGGCAGATGTTTGCTGTAATCATGCTGCCAGCGTGTTTTCTGTCCAGCTTTTGTTGCAGCCATGCCGCTCTTGCTAGCTGTATCTTGCGGCAGACGCGCAGCCATATACTACAATTTTGCGTTGGTGTCAAATTTTATGTGCGCGTGCTATATCGCGTGTGATGGGCAATGCCTCTATGAGCCGTGTGCTGTGCTTATATTGTGCCACATACTATTCTCAGAGCTGCTACGCTCTCGTCTCAAACTGATGAGTGCGTTATGCTGCAGCACGCAGCGATTGCCTGCTACTACAGCAACAGAACGCATGCTGCATCAGCGTGCTGGTTTCAATGCGTGCAGCCTTTCCGAGTCTGTACTGCTGCATTATGCTGCACTGATGCGCAGCATTCAAGTTGCAGTAAGATGTCTCGAAGGCTTACGCACCTGTGAGCAGTGCACAGCACACTGCATATCGTAATACTCAAAAGCTCTGAGGTGCTCACAGAGTCTGTACGCTAAGGGTTCTTTGCTAGCTGACACGCAACTTCGCGATTGAGGCAGCAACGCTACGGTGTTGCCCCTATACTTGACCTACTGAGCACAGCGCTGCAGTGTTTTATGATACTGATGTTGCGAAACCATGAACTGCACTGTGTAGCGGCACTTCAATGGAGGGCTCATTACACAGTGTAGCTTCTTATGAGTAAAGCTTCATCACTGTTGTGCTACCGTGAACGTGTTTACGACAAAGCCCACCATTTGTGCTTGCTAGCTGGTGCCTGCGACACGAGCTGCTGCAATGCTGCAAGCGGTTCAGTGCACGCTGTACGAGTTTAATTGATATGTAAGAGCGTGTACTACATCCATCACAGCGCACTGCAAGCCCTGTGGTGCAGCAGTGTGCTGTGATAGATGCCACTGCTGGTAACATGATGGGCACACCCTTCAATATTGTGTGACACAAGTGATGCATAGTACTGCGCTGTATGCTATCGTTTGTACGAGGTTTGAGTGCTATGTGTTGGCTCCTTCAACTTGATCAACTGGCTGTCAACCTTATGCTGTGCGCAGCGTTGTTCAACAGTTGGCAAGTTGCAGTGGTACACAAAGGCTCATGTTCGCGCGCGCTACTTGAACAACTGCCTGTACTTGCATCAGTGTGCCTTCAATGCGCAGCAAGTGCTCACGCACATAAACTTGCTGGCAGCACAGCTAGGCACTTATCTACCGCTGTTATGAGCAGTAAGTGAGTTCTCTGCAAGTTGTAGTGTGTACGCCACATAGTGCTGTCTAGAGGTGCTGGGCATATATTGAGTGTGCAGCTTTCATTGCGTAGTGCCTTTTCAGCTTTGTACTGATCGACTGTGCTGCGCTGATGCGCAGTATTCGTCATACAGTTAGAGGAGCTGAAGGCGTGCGCGCTTGTGAGTAGTGCACAATCCACTGAAAAGCATACTGCTCGAAGGCTCTGAGTGCTTGCAGTGTTTTGTACGCTGAGGGCATCTTTGCTAGATGATGCGCAAGTTCACTTTTGAGACAGCATTGATAGAATATTGCTCACACTTTACACCTAATGAGCACGGTGCTGCAAGCTGCATGATACTGATGTCACGCTGCCATGAGCTGCACTGTATATAGCGACACTTCAATGGTGGGCTCATTACACAGTGTAGGTGAGTGTTTGCAGAGCCTCATCACTGTTGTGCTGGACTGTACGTGTTTGTGATGAAGCCCACTCTACACGTGTGCTCGTGCCCATGGCTCTGATAGAACTGCTGCAGTAGTGCACGATGTTTCACTATGGTTAATTTATAATGGTGTGTACTGCATCCACCACGGCGCACTGCAAGCTCTGTGGTCCAGCAGCGTGCTGTGATGGATGACGCAACTGAGTACATGGTGCTTGCGCTCTTAGTCGTGGTATGTCACAAGTGACGTGCAGCACTACGCTGTGTGCTATTGTGTGTACGAGCCGTGAGTGCAATGTGTGCCGTTCTTATGGTAGCCGCACTGAGAAGAGCTGCATGCAGGCAGTTCACTGCATTGCACAGTGCGAGCTTCTTGTGCTTACACCAGCACAGCCAATGCACTTTGCTGCTACGCTTTGTTGAGTGTAGCATTGGGTTGATGTGCAGATCATGCTTCTGCTTCTGTACAGAAACATGGCAGAAAAGCCCAACAATGGCTCGTGTCACCTTTGCTGCAAACGTGTAGCGCCTGAAGCCACTGTGCTGATGTATCGCGCGATCTAGTGTTAGTGTGCGCTTCTCAGCACAGTTTCTGTGCCTACACGCTCTGTGACACCTATGGCACCTGCTGCTGATCGCAGCATCGCTGCAATGTTGTATACATTCATCTCGTCAAGCTCTTTGACATGCTGTCACACTCTGCATGTACTCACGTGTTTGTTGTTCATACTCTACTGCATGCTGCAACATTAACAACAACAGAGGCGTGACGAGGCAGCCAGGCAGCGCATAGAGACACAGCTAGCTGAGCTGGATGAGAAGCTAAGGGAAGCACGTGCTGGCAGACAGGAGACTAACCAAGAGGTAACTTAACTACTGGTTGATCATGTACTATTAGTATTATTTACACATCACTGCACAGGATCTTAGCAAGCACAGCTACCGATAGCACTGGTGCTGCGACCTTCTATGGCTGCCACTGCCGGTGCTGCTACTGCTGCTGCTGCTTTCATTAGCAGCCCTTCACAGTGAATGCTGTCAGCCCTTGTTCCGCAGCGGTGTCGCGACTCTGTGTATACGATGGTGCCCTTGCTGGTGCAGCTACTGTTAAGCACTGTCTACTTGATTGTTGCGGCCTTCACTCATCTGTCCCCTTGACACACTACATCTGTCTACACACTCATAAACACACACAGGCAAAGTTAGCTGAGAGTTTGGCTGCACTTAAACGCCTGTACCCGGAGGTGAGCTTGCTGGCATATCACTTTCATATATATATTTACCGTTGGTACAACAAAGTGTTGGAGCGTAGTGGAAGCATTGGTTGCTGTTTTGATGCTAGCGGCTTTGTACCGTTGCCTGTATGTATCACAGCACTGTGTAGCTCATGGTTGTATAATTGTGGTTGATGGCATACATTGCAGGTGCTAGGGCGGCTGACAGACCTGTGCAAGCCTTCACAGAAGAAGTTCAATGTAGCTGTTGCTACTGCTGCTGGCAAGCACATGGACTCTATTGTTGTAGAGACCTACAAATGCGCGTAAGTGATTAGCTTTCGCGATAATTAAAGTGTCGCTACGTTACACTGTGTGTATCACATGGCGATGTTTACAAGCCGCACACAGCGCAATATGTACAACACTGTGTGGAAGGTACTCTCTTTATGAAACCACGGTTTGATTCGCAATAGTCTGTATGTGTCCACACACTTATTCTTGACTCTATGACAGCCAACCTCACCGCACTACTGCATCTGCTACGCCACTACACTGCTACCAATCACTACCACTGCTGCTGCTGCTGTTGTTGCATCACACAGGTGTGACTGTGTGAACTACATACGCAGCCAGAGGACAGGAGTAGCCTCTTTCATACCACTAGACAAGATACGGCCCAAGCCTATCAATGAGAGACTGCGCACACTAGGCAACAAGTACCGGCTCTGCGCTGACATTGTACAGGTACAGTTTCAGTAAAAGTGAGCCTCAAAACTGGCTCTCGTAAACTGACTCTATTATCAAACTCGCTCTATCAAACTGGCTGTTTGTGTGTTTCAAGGTGGATCTTCTGATAGTGGCTGCATCAGCTACACAATGCTATATTTCGCTATATTAGTTTAGCTATACAATTCTATAGGTGTGAGTAGCTTCACTGTTAACTGATTGTTCATGCGGCGCAGCCAATGGTCGCAGCTTCTGCAACTCAGCTTGCTGTTGCACTCACATCTTATGGTTCGTGCTCACGTACTGTCAGTCACTAACAGTATTGTGCATATGTGTACATGCATGTCGCTACTCCTATATGCATTGTATCACTAATGAACAGTGTGACGAGAAGATCAGGCCAGCAGTAGCATTTGCAGTGAGCAACACAGTGGTAGCAGACAGCCTAGAAGATGCTAGAGAGCTGTGTTTCGACAGAAATGAGAGAGTCAAGGTATGTGTTGATACCCATATACTTTAGTATATGATACCACATCATACTTAGTAAGCTCTACTATGGCACACTGCACATAGAGACCGATGCTATACTATGATATATACTCTCCTGTACAATACTCCATCATACCACTTCAAAGCACAGCATAGTAAGCTGCACTATACTGCTCTGTAATATAGTGCATGTACTGCTTCATGCTGATGTAATGCTATACAATTACTGGATTTTATTACAAAGCACTATACTTTACTGCACTGCTGTGCTGCAAAAAGCGCATCTTGTCGCAGTAGACGTTACCTTACGAGGCTCTCCTGAGTCTTTTGTACATGTGTAGGTTTGTCGCCTTACAGCTGTACTGTCACGTGGTGTCACCTTAGCATCGCTACCACCCCTGAGTGTGCCTGGCTGTACAGTATAATTGTGTTATGCTCCTGTGCTACAAGGTGGACTTGCAGTCGTGTCGTAGCGATAGTGATGACGTCAACCTTGAGACAGCACAGCTGCAGGAGGCAGATGCCAGCATCAATTATTGAAGTACTCTTGCTGTTGCACAGTATGGCTTCAGCGGATTACATTGCAGTGCTGTAGACACCGCTTGGCATGCTTGATTGATGCTCATGCGCTTTCCGATGCATACTTCTTTCACTTGCTGCAATAATACTGCCACTTTTACAGTGTGTGACGCTGCAGGGAGCACTGATCGCTAAGGGAGGCAACATGACAGGTATGCAGCTCATTGAAGTACATGTACGCTACAGATGCATAGCTTTATGCCTCGTCAGTATGCCCAGCATTCCACACTCGCGCGAGCACCTATGCGCAAGTAGTTCACGAGATAACTTGCACCTCATGTACACGTGTGCGTAAAGCATGAATGTCAGTCGCCTGATGTAGTTGCTGAAACCAACTTGCATATGCATATGATACACTGTTAACATATGTATGTATGAACAGGTGGTACTACAGCACGTGATGGTGGCAGTGCTGCAGCCAGATGGGACGAGCAAGAGGTACGTCATATAGCATTAGCAGCATGTATACTGTTTACTGCAGCAAATCAGCACGCCATCATATACATAAAAGTAGTGCAGGTTCAAATTACTGTGCTCAGATTATCAGCGTTTCATAACATTTTGAGCTCAGAGCGCCACACAACAATGAAGCATTGTAAATCACATAGCACAGCGCAGCAAATCTGAGTTTCACAAGCGCTTGAGCTGTACACAAGCCTTAACAGCAGTGCATGGTTGCTTTCTAATGTTGCTACAAATCCATACAATCATGTATTACATCAGGTACAAGAGCTTAAGAAGCAGCGTGATGAGCTGAGGACTGAGCTTGCTGCACTTGGCAGGTATGCAACCAGCTGCTGTAATACACATACGACACGCATAATTTTACTATAATCATACATACGCATGTAGGAAACACATGTCTGCAAGCATCGCACAGTTGCGCATACGTTCATGTACTTCGAGAGCTTGCTTGCAGGCACATAGTGTCCTACATGCAAATATGTGCATCTGCATAGTGCATACACATTACGTTAATAAAGTTCCACAGCTGACCTACATCGAACTTTTCGAAGGCGACAGCAGTGACTAGAGTGCGTACAGTAACACGCAGACAGTGCTGTCTATGCTGTGCAAGTGACTGATCGTAATGTTGCAGCACTACACTCTTGTGCTGTGGTACTACGCTCTGCCACTGCACTAGCATATGAGCAGTGTCTTACTGTAAATCTGTCCTCATCATCTCAGTAATCTATTGGTCAACTATTACGGTGTCTGAACATGAGTACTGACTGTTGCAAGCGCTGTAGTGCTGCTGCCTGTAGCTTGATTTGTTCTCGTTGCACCACTGCTATTGTTGCTAGTACAGCTGCTATAGCAGAAGTGCATCTGCTGTAGAGGCTACAGATAGTACACTGGCATTGCATCGTTAGCAGCACTGTTGTGCATTATAGCTACACATATACATATCCTGTATGTACACACACGCGCACCTTGAAGAACATTCATATGGTCAGAGGGTGTGCAAGCACATAACAGTTCTGCGTGCGCATATGTACATGGACATCAGACAGCATATGAAAGGAATCTGCTAAAGTTTGACGAGTTTGACAGCCAGCACAACGCATGTGCATCACCGGCTGGTGCGTGTCAAGCATATGCCACTTTATCAGCAAGTATAGTACGGCCCCGGCAGTGATGTCTGCATACGTCTTCTTGAGAGATCGCATTCTTGCAACACAATGTTCTTGCTGCGATACTGCGCTCTCTCACTGCGCCTGTACTAGACACCAGTGCTCGCCTCTCGTACATCACTCACGGTTGTACTGCTATACTCCCTCTGTCCCATCAGTAATGTTACAGTGATAAACGCCGCACATCGTCACAGAATCACCAGTAAAGCACATGCACTGTATATGTAATATCTAGTATGACTCTCAGCGGCTTGGTGCACATTCTCAGAAATGTACAGTTCGACCGTTTCATCGAGATAACGGTTCAGATCGGTATTTTTTTTTCCTTTTTCCACAAAATGGCATATTACTGCCGGTTCGCGGCTGCGTTGTATGACTTGATATCACCGAGCTAGAAACTGAGCTTTGGTAGTCCGTTAGTACATAATCCCAATGTACATCGCGTTATTGCGCACTTGTGACTACCGGCATCACGCTGTTGCATTACATGCATTCTGCTGGGACTATAACAGTACTTATGGGACAGAGGGAGTACATTGTAGTGCTGTGCTGTACTGTGATTGCAGCTGCACAGTTTGTGTAGCAACATGCTGGCTACAACAAGCATTGTAGTTTGTTACCTGTGCCATCTGCATTAAAGTGCACCATTGCGACACAGTGGCGGCTATAGCTGCTGTAGCACTGGTGCACTTGCTCGGGCTGCTGCAGGTAGCATTGGACATGCTGTCTATACTACAGTTTTGAACTGCGTGCACTATTGGCGGCATGCACAGTGCGAAGTTTAACTGCAGCTATCATCGGCGCTGCACAATCAGAGCATATGCTTTGAAGCGTACAATTCGCCAAGCTCTCAGGCTAAGACTCTGTGTTTAGTTACGTGCTGTCACTATACTTGAACTGAGTGCAGAATCGCGTAGTGTACTCACTGCCTACATTTTTGGCTGCGGCGTAGACAGCTGCTTTTTCAACCGGTGACTGCTATTAAACAATACTTGCTATATGATCATGTGCAGTAGACGATGCTTGAGCATGATGCAGATCGCTTTGCTGCCTAGAGCCTTCGACTCATATTGCTGCTCTTGCAGCAGCAGCACTACTACTCCAAGACAGCGGCGCTATGAGTCGAGCAGCTCATAGGCAGGCAGAGTACTACTATGCTAGTCATGGCATTTAGCTTAAGTATGTTCTCTGTGTCAATTATGACGTCTGCTTCGGTCTTGCCAATGTCCGCGAGCGAGCCATGATGGTTGCAGATACTCTGCTGTTATGTGCTTGTTCAGGGCACAGATCAGAGTGAACGCAGCACTGCATGATACTCCAGTAGCACATCAGCTTGCTGTTGTTACTACTGCATAGCACTCCAGCATGTGCACTGGTCGCTAGCGCCTGAAGCGCCAAAAAGCATATCTACACATGTGTACACGCTGATGACGCAATCATTGTGTACCTGTAGACACATCGCGCGCAACGTTGTTCGCAGTCTGAAAGCTCACAAACTGCTGAATGGGTTGTCACTGTGTTTGTTGCAGAGAAAGTGACAACGCTTTCGGCGTGCGTAGCCCTCCAAACTGCAGTTACACTGTGTTCAACAATTTCAATATGTGATGCTACTGCCAGCATAGGGCAGCTGTGCTGTACTTCAACTGATAGCAGAGATGCCTATAGTATGTAGAGCTCATGTATAACTCTCACTTGCAGCTGCTACTTAATGCCGCAACTGCGTGTTGCACATGGCGTCTAATACTCAAGGCAGCTGGAAAGCTCCATACAGCGATTGCAGATATGCGCTACTGCAGAGCACAAGCACTTGCAGCGCACGACAACAGCGCCACCGTGAATATCGTGTAATGCGTTAGTGTGTATAGACAGATGTCACGTTTTAGTGTTTATACACATTGCTATACTGCCTGTACTCATCGACACGGATCGCTGTGTTGCAATGGTAGTACCTAATACTGCTGCAGCCCAACGCCCCCGTTGTTTAGACAGACCGGCAGCACAGTGGTGCATTGCAAGCACACAAACACAGCAACATCTGGTACGATGTGTGTGAGGCGCGTATGCAAGATACTAAATGTCAAGTGTGAAGTATTGCTTACGTGCTCAATGAGGCAGCCTGAATAAGCTACAATGGTTACACGTACAGGCTACTGTTGTCTGCCTGTTCAGGGCTCAATGGATAGTGAGAGCATTACTGTGCGTACAATCGCATCTGATGAGTATGCGACAGTGCCATGATTGGGTACATATTGGTTGTGCTTCTGTAACTGCCGCTGGCTACAAAGTCTGGCACTAGTCGTACATGTTGTTACACCCTATGGTGCAAGTGTACAGTGGACGTTCTGTGCATAATGTTCTGAACACACTGCTGTTTTTTTTTTGCCAGATTGAATTTGTGGCAGACTGCCTGGTTTGCTGTGCAATCATTGGTTGGACTGCCTTTAGAGCTGTTCGTGCGTAGAACTTGTGCATGTAGCAGTGCGACTATTGCTGCTACTGTGCGTGTCCCACTGCGAAAATGCCATAAAGAGTTCAAGCCTTGCATGTACAGCTACTGCCACGCACGCAATATTAGTGATAATATCATGATGACATTCAGTCACAGGCTGAAGGTGTAGCCTCAGTGGCGCTGGTGTGCCTTGCAGCTATACTAACAGCACAGCGCGCCTGTGTTTAGCATTACTGTATCGCCTGCCCGTGAGTGTCTATGGCCGCTTTGCTTGCGGTAGTATCAAGTACTTTTGCAGCAAAGCGCCCAACTGACGACCATGTAGGCAGTACAGTGGTGGGCCCTACAGACTTGTGCTAGTGCTTTCAGTACTCTTGTCTACACTCAAGTTTGTTTTCTGGTGACCAGCGCTTTGTGTGGGTGCTTCAGTGCTGCTGCATTGGTTATAGCTCCATCAAGCCACTATCAGTGGCAGTTGCCAGTGCTACATGCCTGTAGGACAAGGTCGACGATGTCAGCAGCACTGCAGCACACAGCACTCTAAGACTTGTTGGTAGCGCTGTTGTCATGATACGCTCACAACGTCGAGCTACTGCAGTGTGCGGTGATGGGTTCTGCTTCAGTCCCCTCCACTGCTTGCTGCAGCCTGCAACAGTAGTGTGTACACTATTGCTGTGGCTTGTGCACAAGTGATGAGGGCACAAAGCAGTTAGCGCATACACTTCATGCAAGTGATAGCTTTGTTTGCACTATTAAATAGCAGCTGCACTGGCTTGACCGTACTGCATGGTGTATAATATACAGAGCGCATACTTTTGTAAACCGCGTCGCTGTGCCGTTGCTTGAGCTGCTATTGCTCGTAAGCTTAGTAAAGCACCATACAGCACAGATGTGAGGCTCTGCTGTTACTTCCGCGGATCTTGCGTGTCCACTGTAGCAGTAGCTGTTAGTCATTTAGCGCCTGTGCTAGTAGGCCTTGCAGTACTTGCTAGCTGGTTGATGTGATGTTGCACAGCACTTTGTATGTGGCATTGTGGCGCTTCTTGTACGGATACAGTCTGCGGTGAGTGCCTTCTGCTGTCATTGCCTCTGCTGTAAACAAAAGTATAGCAGTAATCAGTGTTACTGCTACAGCGTTGTTGCTGGCAGTAGTTGTGTGGAAGCAGAGGCAAACCCGCTTGACTACAGCTCCTCAAGTAAGACTCGTTGCAAGTGATCAATACAGCGCTTGACTGCTACTGCTTGTAAGTGCGACGACGTGACATGCAGCACAGGTGTGAGGTCACTGATCTTGCTACCATAATTATTGTGTGTCCACTGTAGCAGTAACTATAAGTAGTTACCACTTGAATGTGTTGCTGGACAGCACTTCGTTTGTGGTACACCACGGTGCCTTTCTGGCCTGTGCGACTTTCGTCTGTCAATGTCTCTGACTCCATGGCCTTCTGCTGTGAACAAAGTGTAGCACGATTCACCATTACTGCTATAGTGTTGTTCCCATAGTATTGATGGTTTTGGAATCAGAGGCAATGCCAGTTGACCATAGCTCGATTAAGAGTGTTTAATGCAGCGCGTCACTCAACAGCACGCAGCTGAGAGGTGCTGCTGATGTTATTGCGTTGCAGTTGCGAAGTCGCGATACAGCGTACTTGAGTCATCTGAATGTGCAATATTACATCGAACTTCTCTGTGTCAATGGTGCCGTACCAGCTGCTGTGTAGGTGTCACACACAGTGTTTACAAAGCACTGCAATCTGGCGCTTGAACAACATACGCGCGCATACCGCGTACGCGAATAGAACTGTTACATGCAGCACTGCGATGCTACTGTGTGTGCAAGTACAGTTATACGTTTCATAGCACCGGCGTGCAACTGCTGCTATTGCTACAGTGAATCTGTACGACCACTGTATCGATAGCTACAGCGACCAAATGCTTGTGCTGCTGATTTTTGCTGTACTTGCTAGCTAGTGGTGTACAGTACTAAGCAGAGGTTAAACATGTAGCACAGTGTAGTGTACTTTGTACAGCTGTTGTCTCGTAGGTTGTATCGTCTGCTTCCATGTAATTCTGCTTAAAACAAAGTGTAGTGGCATGTTTTTACACTATACTAGCTTTAGGTTTGTTTCTTACGCAGGGTTCCAGGAAGCAGACGTATAACTTCGTGGCAACTGCGTAAGCAACACGCTTACTGCGCAATGAATGACTAATGCTACAGTTTAGTGTACTAAAACTCACCGCGAGGCGTCGCTGAGGCTGTCACAGCACATTGTACAGTGTTGCACTGTTGGAAAAGCCCTTTCGACGCCCAAACTGGTGTCGCAAGCTTTGCAGCAACGCAACACAGTACAAGGGCACTTGCTGCATAGTTCACTTGATGTCGTGTGCGCTGATGCATTGACTCCTTTCGCGTCAATGATGCCACAACAGCTACTATGTAGTGCCACACACAGTGTGTGTACACAGAACTCTAAGGTATGCAGTGTGTCAGTAAGCTAACCGCAGAGACTGCAATGCTAGCATGTAGTTCCATACCTACAATTAACAAAGCGACTACTGGATTTAGCGTACAAGTGTAGTAACGCGCCTTACAGCACAGATGTGAGGCCAATGCTACTACTATTATGGATTGTTCGTCCACTGTACCAGTAGCTGCATTTCAGTCATAACTGTGCTGGTGGGCCTTGCAGTACTGTACTAGCTGGTGCAGTGTGCTGGTGAACAGCAGTGTGTGTGTGGTATATTGTGACCCCTTCAAGGCTTGTACAGCTATCGTCCGTTGGCGTGTCTTCAACTTCATGACCTCCTGCTGTGAACAAAGGGTAGCACGATTTACTATCACTGCTACAGCGTTGTTCCCACCAGGAGGCCTGGAGACAGCGGCAAAGGCAGCAGTTCGAAAAAAAGTTCTTGATGAGAATCTAATGCACAGCGCCATTGCAACAGCTCACACTGAGCAGTGTCGCTGATGGTATCGCACTACAGTCATGATGTATATGTTCTGCGATTCAGTTCGATTTCCTTCACAGTACAATATTGGCGCTCAAGTGTGTACACAGCAGTGCAAACTACACTTGAGTTCTATACACTGTAATGCCGATGCACAGTGAGCTGTCAACACAGCAAGCCTCTCAAGACTGAACACGACTACTTATAAGTACAGACTGTGAAGCTGGCACTTATGAGCAACAGATGCTGCTATACACTGATGTGATGTTATAGTCTAACATTACTAGTTGGCAGTACTGACTGTAAGCTGACACTGTAGCACATATGCTTTTAGTAACTAACCATACAGTGTGCTATTCATTTATCACGCTCTACAGCAACAATACTGATTGTAAACTGACACTACAGTACATATGATGCTAGTAACTGACTATACAGTATGCTACACACTACAACGCTGTACAGGAGCCACCGCCAAGAGAGCCAGCGTGCAGAGATGAAGACTAAGCTAGGAGGGCTTGTCAACAAGGCTAACTACATGCAAGCTGACATGCAGGTAAACACTGCTTTCATTACAGACCAACAATGCCTTGATACTTGATGCTTATGCGCATCAGAACGTAACTGATGAGTGTGGTAATTGTAAGCACTGAATGTGGTCACCCTATAGACTTGTGCACACTGACACTCTACGCTTGCAATATTCAGCAGTACTGCGTACTGCACTTCATCAATGCTACTCGCACAATTTGTTTGCGCTTATAAACGTTTGTGTATACATGCGTGTCAGTCAACAATGGCTTCACACTTACAGTGCATCAGACGTGATCGTGTAGCGTTTCGTGGTCATTGCACTGTACACGCGCTTGGTATGCTTCTGACTGCTTGCAGCTTGAGATGTGTTACTAACAATGCACATCATCTTTCTTGTACTCATCTCAACATACTGATAACTTGTAATCTTTACTGTGTAAACTGTGCAGACGTGTGAGGAGAAGCTGCGTGTGCTACACCAACAGAAGAAGCAGGGCGATGGTCAAGTAGCTACTGCTAAGAAAGCTAGAGAAAAAGTAAGCACTACTAATGACACTTTCACTATTACTACAACTGTTGATTACTACTACCAGTTATGCACTTGCAGGACCATCATGTTCTGCTTGTAAACTACTAAGTATGCTGCAAGTCTCAGCATACGCGATCATGCACAGTGTTGCACTGTTACTATACATAACTATCAGCATTACAACTACCGATAGTATCAGTCTTGTACTCGCACTGCCAGTGCATACAACTAGACACTGCGTATAGGTGTACTTAGTGTCGTACAGCACTCTATCATGATGCTGAGAAAGCTAGAGAAAAGGTAGGTGTGCACTACTACTTTACATCACTACCACCAATGTGCAAGCAGCCAGTAATAGCTGCTGTGTCAAGCGCAGCACAAGGCGCTATTTTGTCTTTACTGATAAGTGCACGACCTTCAATTGGCGTTGTGAGCTTTGCAGCGATGCCTGCATACGCTGGTGCAAGTAGACCAGCTAGAAGTGTGATAGCAGTGCGTTGCAGTGTGAGCATGTTTTACAGCAATGACTGCTGTACTGCTGGCGTTGTCGAACATGCACATACTGGCAAGCCCTGCATCGCGCTTTCTGACTGCAGCAATTGCGCTACTGCTGCTGCGCAGATGCCTGTCGTGCCATGCATGCACAACGCATGTTTATATAGCACTGCACTGCTGCTAGCTCAGCTTGTCATGGCTAAAAGTGACAGGAAGTTATGTGCAGTACATGAGCTTTCTATGCTTGGCTAACTTGTGCATCGTGTAAGATGCTTGTGGCTGTGTGATACACTCACGCGGCACTCACAGCCTTATGAATATTGCTAGCTGCATACATAGGGTTGTGTTCGCTGTCATTGTGTTCTGCATCATGTGACAGCTGCCACTCATACAATGCAACAACAAGCTATGATACTTCATCTCGCAGTAGGAAGCACATCCTGTCTATACACACAGCGGTTGTGCTAAATTGTGCTGTGCGTTGTGTTCGTACCGCAGCTGCACATGATGCAGTGACACAGCATTCACAGCTCTGTGTGCGCAATCAGCTGCATATACAAGCAGTGTATGTTACAATGGATGCATCATGTGACAACCGCCGCCAGCACGATGTAACAGTGCTGCAATGCACACTGGCAACATGCGATTGCATGCATAGCTCTGACGATAGGCAAGCGACAACAGTTTACGTTGCTAGCGCTAAGCTTGGGGGCTGTCACGTGTTGTTCAGCGGTTACATCGGTAGCTTGCGCTGCAAAATACGTGTGGCCATGCCTCAACAGTGTAGGGTTCCGCTTGTACCCTGGGTCATGTTGTGCTTGTGCTTCAGTCGACTTTGTATACATATGGCGTTCATGCCAGTCAGTTGCGCATGTGCTACGCCCCAGCTGAGAGTCAAGATTCAATGTTTACAGTGCTTCTCATAATTGCTGATAGTTAGTGCTGCTGCCAGTGTTAATGCAGTTAGAGACACGGGGATGTGGCGTTGTGCGGTTGTTGATAACATGCTGCAGTGCAGTCAGTGCATATGCCTGACGCACTTTAGCGTTTGTCGAAGTACCGCTGCCAACGCGATGTCTACGTCACGCAACTGCTTTCTACTGTCAGCTCTGCAATCACATCTGCTGTAACCTCAGTTTACAGCGACGTTACGCAGACATATGTACAGTACTGATTTAGTGGTCCACAGCTTCCATTCAGCTCGGTATGTATATCCATCAGTACTTAACAGTGCTAACGGCTAGACGTTGCAGAAAGAAGCTGTTTGACACTTTGGGCAGCTCATGTAAGCAGGTATACACATCTTTGTATATTCAGCGCGTGTTGCACATGCGCTGCGCAGTAAGTGGTGTTCAATGTCAGCATGTCTCAAGCTTGGTGTGTCCGACAGGCTCAAGTCTAAGCGTTGCAGTGTGCACGCATCACGTAGCAATGCACTGTAAAACGTAGGTCTCTGAGTCTGCTGACACTCGTCTGTGAATCATGTGTTGCTATTAGTGCTACTATTTCTCTTCATACATGCTGCAGTGACACCGTGGAGACTCACAGCTACTTCAGCTTTGTACACTCACTTGTACTGAAGCGCACTATTGTGAGCGACTTGGTATTCGTGTTGCTTGCCTAAGAGCGGTGAGGGCATACGACTGACAGCATGTTGTGCACTGCACACCATCTGTTATGGTGATACTATCAACGCTGCTTACAAGCAGTGTATAACACAACATCTGCCATGCTGTGCGATGCTCATGCATACTGCAGCTAGTTTTATGCTGGTTCGTGATGCAGTCACGTAGTAATTACGATACTATATGTGTCTACAGCAAGCCACAACAGTTTACAGTGCTTACACTGAGCCTGCAGGCTGCCTCGTGCAGTCCAGCGGCCACATAAGTAGCTCGCGCTGCAAGATACGTGGCATTATTTTGCAGATCCAGCGTTTGCCTTGTATGCTGTCGGTGGCAATGTGCTATAGATAACCTTCAAAACACATGGCGTTCGTTTTAGTCTGTTGAGCGTGTGCACAGTTCTCGTCGTCGCGGCTAACAGTCAGCCCTGCTGCCAGTATTAGTGCAGTTCATCTACAGTGCAGTGTCGCGTTGTGTGGTTGCTGCTGACACGTTGCAGTGCAGTCAGTGCATTAGCCTGACGCATGGTAGCGTAGGCACACCAGCACGTTCTGCCAACGCGATGCCTGACGTACAAACCTGCCGAACGCGGACAGCATCGGTGTGAGCATCAGTGTCAGTAAGTTCGCTATGTGATTCGATGCTGCTACCATGTGATGCATTCACGCAGCTCACACAGAACTATCAGATCATAAAGTGGATATTGTGTTGTCACAGCTGTTACGTGCATCGTGCAACAGCTGGCATCGTCACAGTGCGAGAGACTTTGCAGTACATAATCGCAACTTGCGACACTGTTCATTGTGTAACAGTTTAGTTTTTATGCTTGATGTCCATCAAGCTCAGCTAATTACTTTTTAATGTACGGTTGAGCATCACAGCATCTATTTATTGCAGTGACTACTACTGCTGTGCACAAAGCAGTAATGTAGTGCGCGCTGTCCATGCTCAACAGTACTGACGCAGTCCATCTCGATCAGCCATGCGTTGCGCGGCGACCAATCGCACGTTGCTGTGCAGTTCACACTCATGGTGTTTGTACAGTAGCGTGTATCAGGCAGGGTCGTGTCGCATTGCTATGGCTACACCAAACAACTGCTTCCTACTAAAAGCTGGACTGCAAGTCTACGTAGTATTGCAAACGGACACTCTTATGAACAAAGCGATGCACACATGCATACAGTAATCAGACGCTTGCATGGCGTAGCAACAGACTGCCAAGTTTGTTTAGCAACGGACGCACACATCAATGTGCACATTGTCGGTCATATCTTAGTGTGCTGTTGTTTACGCTAGTCCGAGCCCCTGTCTACTACGAACAGTCGACAGCAGCAGTGCCACTGCAACTAAGACAGCGCACTCGTAGCGCCAATATCGCAGTGCTGCTATTGTTATGATTGGATCCTGCAGCTCTTGTGCTAGTCTGTGGTGCAGTGGCAAGAGTCTGCACACTGTGGCTGCGATACATGGGCTTGCTTGAGGCGAAAAGTGTATGTGGTATAATGGTGCTTTATGTAGGTTGCACTGACAGTTGCAAGGGCATTGCTGTGCTTTGTGCGTTAGTGCTGCTGTGGTCCGTGACGAGGTTATACACAGCATCATGCAATCGCTATATGTGATTGCATATGAGTGTGTACCTTTGAAT
This sequence comes from Heterococcus sp. DN1, assembly GCA_000498555.1. Classification (NCBI taxonomy): domain Eukaryota; class Xanthophyceae; order Tribonematales; family Heteropediaceae; genus Heterococcus; species Heterococcus sp. DN1. Next base: position 12,199 of record AXNI01009834.1, on the reverse strand, counting down.
GAGTTTTGGCAGCTCTCACTTCAAAGCAGCTGCCGTTGCGGTCGCTCTGCTGCGTGTATAGCGATAGATTTGACATTGTTGTGAGTCAAGTGCATACTCAGTGACGTAGTGCTATGTTGATGCTACAGTGGCGTTGCTGTTGGCCTCTGAGGAGCGCCTAATACGCTGCACACTACAGAGCACACAATACATTAGACTGCAATTCGCACCATACTGCCCTCATGCCAACACCACTGTTGCTGTTACTGTTACTGCTTACTATTGTTGCTGCATCACTACAACAACAGGCTGAGACTGCAGTAGCAGCACTAGAAGAGACAGCAGCTACCCTTACAGCACAGCTAGAGGCTGCTGAAGATGAAGTGTTTGCTGACTTCTGTGCTAGCATTGGCGTCAGCAGGTATGTATATTCATGTAATACTACTAGTACCAGTACCCATCGTCACTCTTGCTACTGCTATTGGCGGCTGTGTGCGCAAAACGATGATTACGGCGCTTGTACGTTTCTACACATGACGGCTGCCAATGTCTTCCTGTACCATCGCAGTGACATACAAACATAGACATGCGTGCTTGAATTCGCCTAATCTGTGTGTCTGTATGTTTACTGACGGCTGTTCGATCTGCCAATCTACTTGTGCACTCCATCACATGTTACAGTGTACGTGACTTCGAGGAGGGCCCAATGAAGGCAGTACAGTCACTAATGCGTAAGAGGCTCAAGCTGAGAGAGAGACGTGCGCAGTTAGAGGCACAGCTAGACCATGCTAAGAGTAGAGACTTCAACGGTCCACTCGACAAGGTATAGTATATAGTATAACACATATATAAACAGCTATATCTTGATAGCATGCATGCCATTACTACTACGATGGCATACAAATTTAGCTTATACTATGTACACGCACTGCAATGATGAATCGAACGTGTGCACATACTATCAATGTGCGTTTAGAGTACATCTCATTTGTTTGTTTACACACACACACTGCTGGTGAGTACACTTCACCACTTGTAGTACTACAACTGCTGGTGCTAGTAACATAACGGAAGGAGCTCATGCTTACTCTGCGATTGCGGTTGCTGCTATTTTCGCTGTCACAACAGGTGCAAAAGAAGGCAGCAGAGCGTACTAAGGACATTGCTGACATAGCCAAGAAGCAGAAACTGCTGAAGGAGCGCGAACAAGTACGTACACTGCATGCATGCAGTACACTGCTTACAACACCTATGAACTATTTCGCACAATATGTATCGGTCTACTCGAGACTCTGGTGCTTGCATCTTCTGTTAGTGATGCACTGTGCGCCTTCAGTATCGACAGAACACGCACAGTGACTCGTACTGCAAGCCAGCGCAAATGGCAAGCCACACTCAATGCACTCTTGTTTGTAAGTGATGAGTCTGACCTGCTGTGACTGGCATTACGCGCAATGCAGAGCTGCATCAGTCTGGCTGCACTGCCTTTAACAAGTTTGTAACGTTGCTGCAAGCACTACTCTTGGCTTTGTACTCGCATACACATTTCAATAGATGCTGTACAGATATGTTGACGACGTGTAGTAGTGTTGAAGGTTACCTCTGCGGCCAGTGCTTGCTCAGTTGTTTGATGGTTTCAGGCATGCCCTTTGAGGTGTCATTCCACATAGTGCATAGTTGCACCAGCAGAGCTGCCTGCTTTAGACAACTGTGCAGCACTGCTATAAGCACTACGTTCTTCACGGCACATGCAATCAGTGCCAGTGTTACAGATACTTCGTAGTAGTAAACTACAGTGGCATGATCTTCATGCATGCAGCACTGCGTATCGCTTGCCGTGCATGCACTGCACTTTGACCTGTGTGCAAGCTGCAGCTGCTGCGGAGTAGGATCAGTAGCAGTGCTCAGCCACACACACGGAGCACAAGCGCTGCTACTGAACTTGACTACTGTAGCTGTTGCTTGTCACCAGCCGCCTACTACAAGCTGTGTGCATCACTAAGTACATATAGTACCATTGTGTCATTTGTTGTACACGATCTTATGCCCATGTGTATGGCTTCATGTCTAGCAGTTGGCACTTGCTGCTTCGATGTATGACTGTTGCACATTGCATCTTTGGCAGCATGCTGTAGCACAATGTCACGGATCTTACGGTACTTGATATATTCAGCTTACAGGTTGATGCTATACATGTTCAAGCAATAGTGCAACAAGCAGCGGCTATGTGTCTCTTTATGTAGTCCAGTGCTGTGGTAGTGACGGCAGCTAGTAACATCAAGTCGGTCCAGCTTGCCTGCATATGTCACAGCATCCAGTAATTTGCTGTAGTCACTCCAGTCAAGCTGCGCCGCTTGTCACATGCACAACAGGGACTGCAGTCCCTAATCGCAGCTGATGGTATCACTATGATCGTCGTTTCCGGAGCAGTGCATGTATCGACACTGGCAAAACAGGCTACCTGTGGCCATAAGGCTGCGCTATAGTCCAGTGCTGTGGTAGTTACGACAGCTTGTGGAAGCTGCACTGCTTGGCCTGTCAGTGAGCTGGTATTCAATACGAATCTCAGTCACTTCAGGCAAGCTGCGCCTGTCTTCACATATCAGGCTTTTCTACAGCAGCACTGAGATATACAGCCTGACAAAGCTGCAACGCACAGTATTACACATCACTATCAGCATTTGCTGTTGCGCATGTCGTCAATGACGACACCAAATAGTAGCGCTTTTATACCCGCAGCAGTGTCTATGCTACAGCACGTGTGCATAGAAGCTGCTGCTGTTAGACTGACGCCCTAGTTGGTGCTACTATGATCTCAAGCCACAGCGTGTATGCAATGACACTGCAAACTAGGACATGTGTATGAGCCGCACATACAGCTGCGTCTATACACAGCTCTCCAAGGTTCATATGATAAAACTACTAGCCCACTCGAAAGCTTGGTGTATGTGTTGTTGGCAACGCACTGTGCGACTTCATAGTGGCGTACTGCAGGCCCGCGCAATTTGCAAGCTACACTCGATGCAATCTTGTTCGGAAGTAGTAAGCTCCGCCTGCTGTGACTGGCATAACGTGAAATGCAGAGACACTTCAGCCTGGCTGCACTGCCTTTGACAAGTTTGCAGCGTTGCTGCTAGCACTACAGTTGGCTTTGTATCAGCATGCTGATATCTCGACGCCGTGTAGTAGTGCTGAAGGCTAGCTCTTTGGCTAGTGCTTGCTCACTTGTTGAAGGTTCTCAAGCATCTCGCTCTGATGTGGCTGGCACTTCACATTGTGCACAGTTGCACCAGCAGAGCTGCCTGCCTCAGACAACTGTGCAGCACTGATAGAAGCACTGCGTTCTTCATTGTGCATGCGCTGTCACTGTCGCAAATACTATGTTGCTGTAGTTTTGATACTGGCAACATTGCGTAGCGCGNNGTGCATGCACTGCACTTTGGACTGTGTACAAGCTACAGCTGCCGGGGAGCAGTTTGAGTAGCAGTGCTCAGCAACGCATACGGTGCATGCGCGCTGCTACTGAACTTGACTACTGTAGCTGTTGCTTGTTCATAGCCGCCTACTACAAGCTGTATGCATCACTTAGTACATGTAGTGCCACCGTGTCAATTGCTTTGCACGATCATATGCGCACATGCATAGCCTGTTGTATAGCAGTTGTCACTTGCTGCTCCAATGTATGATTGCTGGGCAATGTTTCTTTTGGGACAGGTAAACAATGTTACAGATCTCACTACATTGCACATGATTTGCTCAAGTTTCAAACAGTGCACACTCAAACAATAGGACAACAAGCTATGGCTGTGTCGCTCTATTCGAATTCATGCTTTGTATAGTGATAACAGCTTGTGCTGCTACTGCTGCGCATCAAGCTAAATGTAAGCATCGTTAATCAGGACAAGCGTTGTTAATGGCAACAGCAAGCAGCATCAGCAAACACTGTAGCAGTACCAGTGCAGTGTTCTTGTGCCTGCACTGCCACATGCTGACTTTTCTCTGGCTGTTGCAAGCAATGGCGTCAATCAGAAGGTTGTGCATAGCAGCAATCCCAATGATGTGCCACACCATGTGTACATTACTGTTACCTTCAACTGTGCTCTCCGCACTAGCATGACAATATCTCAGCATCGCACATGCGTTGAATACTGCCAAGTCTGAGAAGAACGCTCTGGTCGATATTATTGATAACTGCATCTGCGGCAGTTTACATGTGTAACGCTTGTTACACATGTGATCAAGGAAGTTACACTATTTGTAGCAAGCACTGTACTGAACAGCTGATAGGCTTGTTGTATGTAGACGCAGCTGTACACAACAATTCTATTGATGTTGCAAAAACACTCGTTTACGCAGCGTCTATCACGTTAGTGTGACATTCAAGGGAGCTTTCAGCATTGACATGACAGTGTCTCATCATCGCACGTGCGTAGATTTTGTCAGGTCTAAAAAGAACGCTCTGATTGACAGTACCAGGAACTGTGTATGCGGCGTCATACATGTGTAGCGCTTGTCATGCACGTGACTGCGTTTTTGGTGCCACGCATGCGCAACGCTTGGCATACATGTGATCATAAAAGTTCCACTATCCGCAGCAATCACTGCACTTGAAGCAGCTGACAGGCCTGTTTCTCTAGAGCGCAGGCGAGCTGTTGTGCTTGGCATCACGGAGTGCTTCATCACAGCAGCTCGGCTGAGCTGCACTTAACAAACTTATTACTGTTACGTCTAGCGAGTGATCACTGTCGCTTATCGACACTATGGATCAGCATGTGGCAAAGTATGAAGTCAGCTTGCACCATTCGGCTCACTGCGATGTTCTCAGGGCAATTGCAGCACACAGCTCTTGTCACAGCTCTTCATTGTGTATGCACTGAAGTATACGTGTAATGTGACAATGCACGTGCAGCTCAAATTGTGTTAACGGCCACAGTTGCAATGCTCATGACAACAAGCATGCTGCATAGATTGCGGATGTGTACACCTGCTCAGGCACTGCAATGTCCACTTGATGTTAGGTTACTGTTGGCAATGTCAGTGGCTGCAACGCAGTGCGATACGTGCGCAACGCTTGTCATGCATAAGACCTAGGAGGTTACACTGACCGCAGCATATTACTGTACACCGCACAGCTGATAGGCTTGTTTTGGGTAGAGAATCAGCTGAGCTGTTGTGACTGATGTTCAGCGAAATGCTCAGTCACGCCACCCCGGCTGAGCTGCGCTCAACAAACTATTGCTGTTTGCGTCTAGCGTGCGATCGCTACGCTTATCGACACTATGCATCAGCATGTGGCAAGGTGTAAACTCAGCTTGCACCGTTTTGCTCACTGAGATGCTATCTAGGCAATAGCAGCTCAAATCACAGCTCTTAGTTGTCAGAGGCATTAGCAGAACCTGCGATACAGTTACACTGGAGTATATGTGTGATGTGACATTGCATGTGCAGCTTCCAAGCGCAGAAGGACACAGGTGCGATGCTCATTACCACAAGCACGCACTATAACATTGCAATTCTTCACAGGCAGCAACTGCAGCTAGCGTGCCGGTAGATGTGCGCAATACCTGCACAGTTACTGTCACTTAGCTATGAAGTCACTCCCTGTGTGTACACATTCTATGTGCAGCTGTGCAGTAGCGACCTGACTAACCAAACTGAGCGCAGTGAACCCGAAAAACCCGAAGCGTTCTTAGCAGTGCACACACGAGACACTTTTGCGGTCCATACTGTCTGGAGGTATATACTTAAGCGATGTCAGTAGCACCAGCAAGCAGCATCAGCAAGCACTGTGGCCGCACTAGTGCAGAAGTTTCTTTGCGCTAGTGCTGTCAATATCAGATGCTGCTGTAAGCTGCTGTTTGTGGCGATTCTGAGTACAGAAGCAGTTGACACTGCATGTGTACACCACTCTGTGTAGCGTTGTTAGCTTCAGCTCTGTTTCAATGCACAATGTGGCAGTATGTCAGCACAGCTCAATACTGCCATGTGTGTTACGGAAGGCACTGGCAGTCAGTACTTGTGTTCGCGTACACACTAGCTCACAAATTGTAACGCTTATTGACCGGCAGCAGTCATTATCAAGAGCGTTGCACAGCCTGCAGGCCTGTTCTTGCTCCTGAGGCGGTGTTCTTGATGATTAGCATTCAACGCAATGCTCAATCACAATAGCCCAGCTGCGCTGAGCACAACAGGCGTGTCGATTCTCTGAGAGCACTCTGTTACACAGGCATGTTGTGCATACACTGCTTACCAATGAAGCTGCAACTTTGTATGCAGCAGTGTGCATTGTGATGTTTCACTACCACAGCTCACAGCTCGTGTGTTTGAGGTGTAGCTGTGGCAGCAGCTTTGATAGATGCCACACTGTGTTATTTGCATAGCTCATCAGTGCAAACAATGTACCACCAAGTCCACTATAACTGCTATAACATTGGTGCTTCACACTGCGGCAATGCACAGATAACATTGCTGTAACTGTGGTAGTAGCTGTGTGTGTCACTTGCACAGTTGCTGTCACATTGCCATGCTCTGTTGTGCGTGCGCAGCCGTCGTGCATCTCTATACTATGAAGAATTGTGAGTCGATATGTTTGCACGATTATGGCTTTGACTGAGTATAGTAGCGTGTGGTGCTGATGGGCGCTCTATCTATTACTAACATTGCATTGATGTAGTTGCATGTGCACACAATGCTTGTGCACACAGGCACTGCCACATCTTTACTGTATACCATGTAGATGGCTGCTCTCTTATCAGCAATCACACGCACTGTATGCAGCTGCACAGTACTTTCTGTGTGCTCCCGCCACGACAGAGCAACTTATTGCAGTTGCTTGCTCCACGTGTGCGTGGCAGCAATAGTAGCGTTATGCAGTTACTTGACTATTCACTCACTGTACTGCAGAACACTAGAGTTACACGTACTACTGCTGTGTCAATACAGGCACTGATGAGGACTGTATGTCACAGTGCATACACAGTCCTTTTTGCACGCAGACTGTCACTGGCACTACTGCCGCCACGATGCTGATTGCGCTGTTATGTTGACTCCTACAACAACTGCGTGTGCTACTGCTATACTTATACAGGCACTAATGGAGGAGGGTGATGCCTTAGATGAGATAGTCACAGAGCAAAGGACTGCTGCTGCTGCTAAAGAAAAGGAGGTACTGTTCCTTATTCCTACAAATAACATTCTTTCCTACAAAGTACTGTTCTTGCAATGTTAGAGAGCTATCGTGTCTCAGACTTGCGTGAGCGACGTGTTTAGCTTGCGCATGGCAACAGCACTGTTTTTTTATCAGTCAATGCAGCAACAGCACTCACGTGCAGATACCAATGATATTAGCATGTTGTTGATGAAATGTATCGAATCTACGGCGGATTGCTTTTGACTAAACATATGCTGTTAGTCGCTGTAGCAATCGTTCATGGATGCATATGCTAACAGTAGTGCGCATGTCAGTGATGACCACTACTGCTAACAATTGTACACATAGTGTACTAGCGTGTAACTTATAAACTAATTGGATGTTTGTATATTGATGTCATACTGTATTCTTTTCATTACACATATAGGTGAGAGCAGCACAGTCAGAACGTCAAAAGAGAGTGCGTGAGCGCGGTGCAGTGAGCAAAAGAATGGTGGCTGAGGAGACTGTGCTAGAGAGGTTTAGAGCACAGTTACATGAGGTACTACCTTGTACTAATGCCTGCTATTACAACCTGCAGTATAGAAATCACCACAGCTGTCAGTACAACTGGTAGCACGCCTGTCCACTACTGCAGCACGCAGTACTACTACAGCTACCACTATACGCACATTTGTCAACTGCTGCTAGCGTCGCTGCCGCTAGAGCGCTGCAGCATATTTCAAGCTGTTTTCGCTATATCGCAGCGTCTACTGTTGACCAAATGTACTCATCCGTACGCACACGTGTGCATGTTTTGTACTGCACTTGTTTACATTAAGTTGTCGCCAAATGAATGCACTTAACTGTATGTATACAATGCATACAACAGGTGCTGCAACGGTCACAAGTCGAGGAGGTCGACTTGCCAATGCGTGAAGGACACACTAGTGATGATGATGAGGTCTGCCATGTTTACTTCTTTTACCACTTGTTCAACCAGTTACACTCTACTACTTCAACGTGTTGAACATGTCAGTTTGTCCGCTTGTAGACTGCAGTTGCCTGTTTGTGCAGTGTTTACTGTAAGTTGTACAAGGCCAGCATGTTCGCATTAGTACTGTCAGTGCTACAATGCAACTCATAGTAATAGTGCATGCATGTGTCTAACCGTTAACGCATTTCATTTTATATTAAACTTCAACAGGATGAAGAAGACAGACCAACACCAACTTCAACTTCAACCTCACAGGTAATTCGCATTACTAATGTAAGGTCTTACAATGATCGTTGATTTGTGAAGCGTGCTACTTAGCATTGCGCTGCAATACTGCTGCTGCAAAGATGGACCCAATTATGCGCTGTAGAACTATTCCCTGTACAGATATTTCCTCTAGTTTGGTCCGCTGCAGCGCGCAAGTGCGTAACACATTTCATCCACACATCATTGAGCACTGCGATTTGTGCTGTGTTTTCTGGGTGTAGACTCATCACTGCGTATCTGCATGCATTTATGTTGTACTTTTGTGCGTGTGCAAACAGTCACAGCAGGAGTCAGCACACTTCAGTCAGCCAGACAGCAGGGTAGTGAAGGCTGACAGTGCTGCTATAGATAAGGTTGACTTGTCACAGCTCAAGAAGCACAAGAGACTAGCCTCTAAACTGGAGCTTACAGAGGTATAATCATGATGCTTTACGTGATCATATACATAAACATAGTGGCATTGCTATGGTGCTACTTACTGCTTACTGTAACCTGACACAGCACGTACCAGTCACTGAGATAGTATCTGTGATAGTACAAATAATAGTGCCAATGCTTTGAGTGCGATTGAGCTTCACAAGAACGTGCAAGCAGTCTCATATCAGTGGCGTATACTGTGCAGCGCAGTGCTCCTACAAGACATCTCAATTGTGTGCTTGTTTCGTGTGCATCACAGATAATTGAGAAGTACAACACTCAAATGGCAGGCATGAGAGCTGAGATAGAGCGTATGCAGCCTAACTTGAAATCTGTTGAGCAGTTTGCTAGTGCACAGGTGCGTAGATGTAACGTCATTTGTTCAATCACATGCATGAAGTTGTCAATATGCATAGGAGTTGTACTAGACCTATGCTGCATGCATGCGCGCTCACGTGAGTCAACGCTGGAGTAGACGTTGTCACATACATCAGTGGCGATTATGATGAAGATGTACGGTAGTAGTGCGCTGTGTGTTGCTGATGTCCTATCTTGTGATTTCGAGCGCACACGCGCATGCACAGCGTACACACCAATCACCATGTGGTTGATGCTCATGTGTGCCTTAATGTACAATATCATGATGTGTCACTATGACTACTACTACTACTGTAGGAGAAAGCAAAGGACAGTGCAACAAGCTTTGATGCAGCTAAGAGGAAGTCTAAGAGCGCAGCACAGGCATTTGAGGATGCTAGAAACACGTAAGTTCAACTACTTGAACACCCACAAAGTGCACATACTCGAACACTGTTGGGATTGTAAAGCGGATACAAACATTGAACTGCTCGAAAGCGCCTTCAATAGCTGTTCTGAAAGCACGAAGTGAGCTACTGCAAAGCGCACACAGTCAAAGTTTCATTCAAGCTGCTGTTCTACTTGTAATACTCTTGTGTGCGTTGGTGTGCTATCATATGTATTTGTTATGTGGTGTGTGCAGTCGAAGGGAGGCCTTTGAGGAGGCATTCACACATGTATCTTCATCACTGGTTGAGATCTACAAGGTACTGTGAGATCACTGCTACTAACACTACTCTGTGTGTACGTTCATATCAATGTTACTAGTTCAACAGTGTCTTATTTCTGTTTCGAGTAGTTATATCGAGTGTTGCGGACACGCACTCCTAGTGTTAAGACTCACATGACGCGATGCTTATGCTTTGTAACACTACTGCTGCTATACACACCAAACAGGAGCTAACACGCAGTAGTAAGCACCCTCTGGGAGGCCAGGCATCACTCAGTGTAGATGATCAAGAGGTAACGCAACCGTTACTTTCTGAGCGTTTCAGTTGTGGACGTTACTATCTTTCAGCGTCACAACTATACTATAGTGACTACTGCACTTCTCGAAGAAAAACCACCATGATGACACAACTCGTTGACCACATGTGTACTACAACTGCTGCTACTGTCAGCAATAGTAGTATCAAAGAACAGACAGACTACGCTGAGTGCGGCAAGCTGGTGCTACACATGTGCCTACTGTGTTAAAGCGAGCTGATGCTGGTTATGCAGACTGACTGATTTGCAGTATATGATAATCAAACACTATATATACATACTATACATAACTACAGGAGCCATACAATGGTGGAATAAAGTTCAGCGCAATGCCCCCTGGAAAGCGGCTGAGAGATATGGACCAAGTACGTACTTCAATTGATTCTATACTTGCACTTAAGCGTTCAAAAGGTTGATGTTCTGTACATGGACAGCGTTGTGTAAGCACTGACAACTTGTTTGCTGCATCAGCGTGATTGGAAGAGTAACAACTACAAAGCAGGCATTCGCATGCATTATGCAATAGCTTACTCACTGCAATGCTTGACCGGTGTGTCATCAATTACACTGCTTCAACGTACTTGCAAGTAGCAACTGCTACTTGTGTTTGTGAACCACTGGTGTAATGATGCATGCTGTCACACTGCTTTACATGGCTGTCGCTTTAATCTGCACAACAACAACAGCTGTCAGGTGGTGAGCGTACAGTGGCAGCACTAGCACTGCTGTTTGCTATACACAGCTACAGGCCAGCCCCCTTCTTTGTGATGGATGAGATTGATGCTGCACTAGACAACATCAACGTTAAAAAGGTCAGTGTGAGCATTTGAGCATGTCTCTTGCATTGGCAAGTGGCTGCCACAGCAGCTACTGCTACTGCTTTGGCAACTAGTGAACACACAACACATACTCGCTCTGATGCCAGATGTGAGATCATATGCATGCGTTGCTGTTGCTGTGTGTCTGTACATGTGCTTTTTGCTGTACTGCTATACTGTACAATGCAGGTGTGCCACTTTATAGAGCAAAGAGCAGCAGAGGGCACATTTCAAAGCATTGTTATATCACTCAAGGTAGCATCACTACGACTACAAGTACTAGCACATCAAGACTTGCTCCGTTTCAGTTCAGTTTGCAAAACAGCTTCATATGTCAAGTACCGTTGTACAAATGCGCTGCAAGTTTGCAGTGGCAGCTAAGTGTTATCAGGTTACTGATTCGTGGAGTCTTTCTGCTGCTTGTACTTGCGCTGCCACATGTGGAAAATGAAAACCCTACAGGACATGTTCTACGAGAAGGCTGATGCACTTATTGGCATATGCAGAGATGCGTCTACTAACAGGTATATATGCTACAGTGTAAATATATATACACTGCGCCATAGCACCCCATTGCACGAAAACCAGCAAAGTGCGCTGCTGCAGCTGCTGCAGCTGCTGCAACTTCAACAGATGATGAGTAGTGTCTGAACTGTGCAGCATGACTCTTCTTACTATGCAGCGATACACTTGTACACTTGTATATGCTTAGTAAGCAGCGATTGCACAGGCTGTGAGTCTATTTTTTTGTGGCGTTCTAATGTGTTGCATTTGCAGTGACTGATAGCACACTGCTCTTGTTGCATGCGCCATGTACACACAACACAACATTGATTGATTGCTGTATCACAACAACAACAGCTCAAGGACACACACGCTGGACCTCACAGAGTACGATGATGCTGGAGAAGACTAAACTTCAACTACTTAAATTACCAATACTATTCATATGAAAGTATACTGCAAAGCAACAACAACAAGATCGCGGTCATACAAACAAGCAAAGCAAAGAAATCTGTTCTATTGAATGCTATAGCAGCAATCACAGTGAGCTGTGCAACAGTCATCAACAATGTGTATTTCATTTCAGTAGTGGAAAATGACAGAAAAAGAAAGCGTGTTGCCTGTAGTAGTAGCAGCAACAGCAGCAGTACAGTAGCAGTAGCACGACTGTATGTATGTTGGAGAAGTGATGCACAAACGCACAAGACCAGGAGTTGTATATGCTGATTGGTGTGAGCTGTAGCA
>AXNI01009825.1:0-10055 GCA_000498555.1 Heterococcus sp. DN1 | reverse complement strand
GCAACAAGCATCCTTGGCTTCATCCACGCTGGGGTGAGTTGCTCATCTTTTCAAGGCATTGCTGTGTTGACTTGCATTACATAAGCAGTAGCCAGCTGTTGTAGAGCCCGCATGTGATACTGTTGCGGGCCTTGTGCTTGTGTGTTCCAAGTGCCTTCTCAAAGATGTGCCGAACAGCCGACTAACTCTTGCGCTGCTATGACTACCTGTGAACTCTCTCACTCAACAGCAATGGAACGAGACTGCTCGCTTCGCAAGCCTGGCAGCCAACATGGTCACTCTAGCACTGGTAAGTACTGTACATTGCATAGTGTCCTTTCATCGTGATCATGTTCTCACCTAACAACGATTGGTTTTACTGTTTTTCTTGAACATCATTGCTCATACAGACCTGGTTAGCAGCAAGCTTTGGCATCCGCGCTATCCGCTCTAACTTCCTCAAGGGCAGCGGCCAGTACCCACGCCAGGCAACTGCAATTGCATCACTGCTGATCATTGCAATGGCCACTACTCTGGCATACAACGTCATGCTCGGCCTGTTCAAGCACGTTGGACATGTGCACACTGCTCCAGTGCACAACAACGCTGCTCTACCTGTGCACCACAAGCAGGTGGACAACCACGCCACTGGATACAATGACAACCGTGCTGCCGCTATGGCTTAAGCGCAGTCGGCATGCAGCAGTGTGGCTTTATGAGTCTTCTTCGCACACACTAGAGGTAGCAGTAGTAGAAGCAGTTGCCAGTGTACATACAACACAGTTTGCTTTAGTACGAACAAGTATGCGAGGACTGCAACATGTTGCAGCAACTTGATCACATAGCAGAGACTCGAAAAGTGCCAAGTGTGCATGGCACACACAGACTGCGCGCTAAGGCTACCTCCTCGGCTGCAGCAGCACTGGCTCGTGTGCAATCATCTTCAAATCGCATTGAATATTGATCAAAGTCTCAGTTCGTCTCTGCGCATGCGTTGAGTTGACATGTTGCGCGTTTGCTGTTGTCTGGTTGTACTTGCTGCTTGGTGACTGCTCAAAGTATATGTTGCAAAGAGCCAGTGTGTAATGCGATGCGATGAGATGATCGATACTACTGCTGTGTATAGTGCCGTGTACATATGCACATCCCAGGGTGTCGTTGAGCTGTGAGGAAGGCAACGGTCAAATCTGGTGGTGAGTCACATTTCTCAAATCTTCATAGAAACTGTACTCTGGTATGGCGCGCCCTAACAACAAAGTGTCGGTGGCGCTGTATCGTGCCATCTTGAATTGGTGCAGGCATGAAGTGCCGAAGAGCACTCCTTTCAATCTTCTCCTCAAAAACGATGAGCCTCCCATTGAGCTGTCATTCGACAGCGTAGCTGGTAAGTTGGACATGCCAGTAGTAGGATTTCTATCACTTTCAATCTCCTTGCTTGCACGAATCTTGCTCCCAGTGTTCAGAACATGACCGAAAGTACGATGCTCGCTGACTGCTCGCCGATGATGATGCGTTCCTTGCAGGCATTCAATACCACACAAAGCAAGCGTTCAGACAGAGAGCAGATATCACTGACGCTGAGGAGCTTAGCAAGGCAATCAATGAAGGCTTCACATTTTTGAGAGGTACCATCTCACTGCAGCATTTGCCACCATGTTAATTTGCAGATGTAGAGTGCGCCAGCCTCTCGCTGTGTTTCGCGATATCATGCCAATATGTCTGACCAATTTCAGACATTTTTTTGGTGCTACAAGTTTTCTTTAAGGCAAGCAAAGTGCTGCAGATACTGCGCTTGTCCAATCACAGCTGTATCATTGGGAAAAAAAAACGGCCATACAGCGCTGCCACTGGCAATCAATCGTTCCTGCACTCACCTGCACTGCACTTATTTTTGTTGCTGTTGTCGTTGCACTGCGTTACAGGTTTGCACGCTCAAGTGCCTCTTCTGCTGCAGACGCAGGACCTGAGAGCAACGCATGAGAGCCGCATAGGCATAGACTTCTTTGTGGGGCAAGTTGTGAGGCATAAGAAGTATGGCTACAGAGCAGTAGTACTTGACTGGCACCGCAGACCACAGCCTCATGTAGCGCCTGAGCTGCAGAAGTGGGAAGCAGTGCAGAGCACTCCAAGGTGACACACCAGTTTATGTAATGTATACTTGCTGATAGTAGTACATTGCGCTTCAAGTGCTGCAAGCGCTGTTGCGTATCGTAGTGAAGTGCTGCGCCCGGCCGCTGCAGAGGCTGCAGCACGTTAGACGCAGTTTGCTAGCTGGTCAACGTCTTTTGCGTTTGTGCAGTACAAAACTTTGTTTCGTGCGATACTAAGAATCAAAGCGAGTAGACCTCACTCTTGTTGTTAGTAAGCATGTCTACATGGTTCACTGAGTAGCTTGCTAGTACTGATATCAGATACCTATGCGTATGCTGCTCTTAACATACGTTCATGCAGTGGTGTGGACCAGCCCTTCTACACAGTGCTGCCTGACCACTATGACTGCATGGCACGGTTCAATGGCACTAAGCTCAGGAAGTATGTGGCACAAGAGAACCTAGTAGCAGATGTGCCCAGCTCTGAGAGGCGTGTAGTGCATGACCACATACAGCACTACTTTGACGGCGGCTATGACGCACAGGTGATTGATCAACAGGACTGTAATGCTGTACTGTGTTATGAGTGTAATAGTAGCTGAACTCTGCGTGCAGATGTAGTAGTAGTAGCAGAAGTGCGCACAAGCGCTAGGGTTGTCGTAGTACTACTCAGCAACTGTGTATGTGGGTGTGCGGGCGTAGTGGCGTGCAGCAGACTGAGCCTGTACTGAAGCGCACTAGTGTGCTCTTGTACAGTGCTTACTACTGTGCCACACCAGTATGCACTGTGCAGTACCTGCAGAACTATAACTACCAATGCAGCTGTTGGTAACACTGTTTGTGTATGCACACCACTGCACTGCACTGCACAGGCTGGCTGCTATGTGCCTAGCAAGCACCTGCAGTGGACCTTCCCAGCAGACGAGACTGCTCGCTTCCTACACAGTGCTGCTCAAATGAGAAAGCGACAGACTGAAGCTACTACTGCTGCTACTGCTGCTGCTACTAACAGCACTACTACTAGCAGTAGCAACAGCAGCAGTAGTACTAGCAGTAGTAGTGGTGCAGCAAGGAGTGAGAAGTGGGCAGCAGTGGTAGCAGAGCAGGAGGCTCAGTTTGCAGCAACTGCTACTGCTGTGAAAGCTTGGGGGGTTGAGCTGGCTAGCAGGATACTGTCTAATCTAGAGCAGCAAGGTACTAGCTGTAACAGTGTTATACAAGCGTAATACTGTGCTCTGTACGATTTTGTAGTTGAGTGCTGTGTAGCATATAGGTTGTATGAAGCACAGTGTTCATGTAGTAGAGTTCGTATCACGGTTGCAAGCAGCATGCACAACAGAAAAGCGCTGCACTCTAGCAGCAGTACCGCTGCTATCGTGCACGATGAGCGCAGCTACGAACTGATGCACACTGGCGCAAGTGAGCATATTGATCGCGACACAGTCAGAGATCGACAGCTGCTTATACCATAAACACACATGCTGCAATGACTGCAGGCCTCACAGAGAGCGATCTGTGGACAGATGGCAGCCAAACTGAGCCTGTGCCCCCTCTGAAACCTGCTGATAGTGACTCGCCAGACAGTGCTGTACACAGTAGTAGCAGCAATGCAAGAGCATTCAATGCAGCAGCTGCTAGTCATGGCCTGCTGCCTGAGATAGCGCCACTGCTGAGCACTGATGATCTGTTGACCAGCACACCTCTTGGGGCTGCTCTCGCTGCACTACAGGTGTGTGCTTACTGCTATACTGTACTGTACTATACCATACTATAGTGCTGCACTCTGAATCTAGTTAGCTGATTGTACACTGTGCTGTGTAGCTGCTGCCGTGCGCATGTGCTGGTGCATGTGGTGTGTGTTCTCAGCTGTGATGGCTGTTGAGTAGCACACAGTGCAACCCGTTTCTGTGCGCTATTACTGCACACCCTGCACAGCTGTCTAGCGCAGCGCTGCATAGCGTACTTACTGCTGCTGCGTATGACTTTAGTATGCCATGCTAACAACCGCGCATATGTGTGCACATTACTCATGCCAACAAGCAGGCAGCTGCGCAGCAAGGCCAAACGTCTGCACACAGAAGGATTGCAGTAACGCCAAGCAGTATAACTGACGAGTCAGACTTCAGCAGCTTGTCCAGTAGTAGTCCATTCGCAACAACTACTGCTAGCAGTGCAGCTGCTAGTGCTGCTGCAGCTGCTAGTGCTGCTGCTGCTGCAAGCGCTGCTGCTGCTGAGCTGCGCAGTGTGTACAGAGTGCTAGATGAACTAGTGAAAGCTGTGACTGTGCTGGAGGAAGTGCTGTTTCTGAGAGATGAGACTGCTGCTGCCATTGCTAGTGGCGCAGTAGCGTATGCTCCAGGCCAGGTGAGCTTTGCACTGCTGTATATGTGGAGTATGTTGTACTATATGAACAGTATGTATGAGCCACTATGATTATGCGATGTACTGCATTATGCGAGTGCATCCTGCAGTTACACAAAGCTGTCAGTTGTGTAGCAGTACATTAGTGTGCGTGCTATCGTTGACAATGATAACTGTAAGGTGTGTGTACATCAAGGCATGTGCTATGCACCCTGCTACTCTCTGTGAGATGCAGTGCAGTGTAGGGTTACCGCTCTGGCAGCGCGGCACTGTGCTTTGCTGCTACATGGCCAGCATCAGTGGACACACAACGTCTTTGAGTGTGCAAGTATCACTAGCACTTGCTATGACAGTCATGCAGCACAAGCAACAGTGCAGCTCACACAAGCTACTCCTAACACGCTATTGTGTCATGGTATTATATTATGCAAAAACAGGTGGTGCGTCACACTGAGTGTGACTATGTAGGAGTAGTAGCAGGGTTTGAGACACGTACACAGACACATGCAGCTGCAAAAGCTACTGCTACTGAAGGAGGGCCCCCTCTAGAGAGGCGCTTCACACAACCATTCTACTATATACTACCAGGTATATATGTATACTATATGTTTACTATTAAACAGTGCAACATCACATGATATATTATTTGTGTGTACAGTGTGGTGTGCTCGAAGAATAGTGATGCTACTGCTGTGTAATGTGTGAACAGTGTGTGTAAGATTTGTTGAGAAGCACTGTAATACAGGTTGAGATGATTTGCGCATCAGCAGCACTCAGATGTGGCAATGTACACGCTACCGTAGTACTGCTACCACTACTGTCGCTACTACTGTCAGCAATACTGTAGCTGCTTGCACTGATACTGCCAGCATTACATTGCGGTCAAACTACTATCGCTTTCACTGCTATCAAATGCAAAGTGCTAACGCTGGTAGTGCTGTGGCAACTTGATCTGACACTGTGATCGCTGTGCTGCTGTTACTATCACTTACTGTAATACATGCAACTACTGATACAGAGGTGGGAGCAGAAGCAAAAGGTGCATCAGCAAGTGAGTTCTTGAATCCACAAGGAGGGGCACTCGGTGAATACTGGGTGCACAACGGTAGATTTGTATCTGAGGAGCGGTTACAGGTCAGTAACGGTAGAGCTATAACTGTCATCTGCACACTGTATTCAGACTTTCGCTGCTTTTAGCTATCGTTGGTAGCTTCTGATACGAGCTTTTACTGCAAAGCAAGCGTGCCGTGTAATATAGTGTTGCATACGCCAATTGCAACTCATCAGTGCTGTGCTAAATAGTACTGTAATATACTATCACTGTCGCAACTCTTAGTGCTATGAGTGTCCATATGCTTGGTACTGCCACGCACTACTGCCACTGCTGTTGCTTCTGCTGCAACTACTACTGTATCCATTGTACAAAACACAATCACACATGATACTATCACATAATATCCAAACACAGCTGCTGTCAGCGCAAGAGCAGAAGCAGCAGCAGCGCAGTACTAGTAAGACTGCAACAGCAGCAGGCAGCACAGCGCCAGACAGTCGACTGCAGAGCATGCTGGCTGCCCTAGGCGAGTCACACTTTCTTCAGAGTGGCGAGTCAGCTTCTTTGATTAGATTGTCAACGGGCGAAGGCAAGTCGCCTGCTGGCAGTACTAGTGGCGAATCAACCACTGATCAGCAGCAGCCGCATCACCAGCTGCTGCTGCCACCGCTGTTTGGCGCTGCTGATCCTGACACTGGTGTGTGCATGCCAACTCAGGTAGCTATCAGTATATAAATGTACATAAACTAAGTGCTAATACATGCTCATGTGATCCTAAGCTCCCGCTCAAAGCAAGCTTGTGGTAACTTAGTAGATCATCTATGCATATCAGCGTTGGTGAGCTGTTTGTGGACTGTGTGTGTGCTGTAGTAGACGCTAGTTAGTCAAGCTCAGGAGCTGTGAGCAGCAGTAAGACATACAGTAAACATCCCAATAACACCACTTGTCAGCAATGCTATATGTATATACGTGAGAACACAACGCCTGTGCAAAGTATCGCACAGTGTTTACTATACAACACAGTACGAGAGAGCTGTCATACCCAACATGAATGTACCGAGTACTGACTGTTTCAAACTGTAAACGTGTGCTCTTCCTGCAGGCTATACGGTTCATGTACCCGGGGTGGAGCAGTATAACGGGTGCAGGTAGCACTGATGAAGTTCAACTATTTGAAGAAGAGGCGCGTCACCATAAACTTGCGCTTGTACTAACTGATATCAGGGACCAGATCAATGAGGCCATTGCAGAGCTGTTCAGTGCAGGTATGAGAAGCATAGTTAGTGGATTAGTGCTATACTGTGCTGTTTTTACACAACATCTTTGATTGCTGTGTGTGTGAGCTGCAGCAGCAGTTGTGAGCTGCGCTTGTGCTAGCACACACTACTAATCTGTCGCCTGATAGTAAGGGCAGCGCCAGCAGCAGCTACTGCAGTTGAGCACCCCGCACACTGCACAGCACTTGCTCACTACAGTTCCACAGCTGTGACACAAGCTTGCGCTACACCACTTGTGTCACATTCTCACAACTGTGTGAAGCGCTCAGCAACGCGCTCTACTAGATGATCACCTTGTGTGTGTAGCAGCACTGCTATGACACGACTACAGCAGCTTCTATCATAGAACTGGTCATATTCCCTCCGATAACCCTTCCAATACATTTCAATCAACTTCCTGCAGGCACAGGAGAAATTTCTGCTGACAAACTGAGTTTGCTCCCGCTTAGAGCTCCCTCCCGGCCAGATGCTGCCTCTGCAGATGCACTACTTCAACTAGCTGCAGTTCAGTACAGTGGCCAGGGGTCACATGTGCTAGATTGCAAGGTTGCTGTGAGCCACATAGACTACACGAGAGCGCTGGCAGCCAGCGATGCTGCTATAGAGGCAGCTCAGGCGCGAGAACGAGGTAACTGCATCCTGCAACTTGTTGAGCATGTGACTGCTGTTTGATGTTACTTTCTATGCGTGTATTATAGGTTCTGAGTTGCAGCGGCAGCAGCAGTAGTATTCAAGTGCACTGTTGAGCATGCCTGTAGTCATACACTTGCAGTTTATGCGGTTGCAACAGCAGTGACTGCAGCTGAGTCGCATCGCTGCCAAGTATCTGAGTAAACGCCTGCATGTGGTAACAGCGGCAGCAACTGTGTACTGAGTATACTGAGTACTGCATACTCCGAGTACAGTATTGCACAAAAACAGTCAACGTCGATCACATCGCAAGCCTCGGCACAGTCTAGCAGTAACGCGCACAGCACACTCATCGTTCACACTCTACTTGCATACATGCACACACACAACACACTGCGCAGCTGAAAGCGGCGATGAGGAGGAGGCTGCGTTTGATTTTGACGTTACAGACGTTACAGATCCAACGGTCACAGGCAACAGCTCAGCAACAGCAGCAGAGTACACTGAGCCAGTGCCAACAGCAGCAGCGAGAGCTACAGCAGCGCTACTAGCACGGCGAGCTCACTTGCGGTTTGCACTGTAAGTAGCAGCTGCAGTGTTCACATTCATGCTAGCTACCTAGCACAGTGTGATCGTAGTGCACGTTGCTGCAGCTTTCAAGCAGGGCTATTACTGGTGTTATTGCTCAGCATGATTTGAAATAGGCAGTGTTCTGTGTAGTGATACTAGCAATAGTAGTGAGTGCGCCAGCAGCTTTGATTGCGCTGCATGTAAAGTCATCTGCGCACACCACACTGCATATAGCAATGCACGCAGCATCATCAGCTCACACTGCACAGCATCGCCGCTGCAGCTGATACTGACAACACTACTGTGCTTTCTGTTGACGATATATACATACATGATGTTGTTGTACAGGTTTCACTGGGCAGAGTGTGTGAGCGATGCAGAAACAGCGCTGCACAAGGACAGGAACTGCCATGCAGCACTAGCAATCAAAGCTAAAGCTCACTTGAAACTCAGGCACTACAGAGCTGCTATACGTGACTTTGAGATGCTGCTAGAGCTGTACCCCTGGGCACCTGTCATAACTGAGCTTAATCAGGTAATTTCGCCAGTACTTTGTCCGTTTTAGACCGATTTAGTAACTGCTGCAACGGCTTGTGCTTGTGCGATGTGTGTGTATACCGCATGTGCTACAACTAGTGTTGTAATGTCGTGCTTAGCGTTGGTTTGCACGAGCAGCTTGTGGCTCAGGAATCGCAAAGCAGTGCAGCGCCCTTGTTTGAGCGCACACACTGCTGTTGACAGCACCGCAGGCCTCTGCATACTAGTTACTGTGACCGCGCTCTTGCTGATTCAAGCATACTGTCTACATGCTCATATTTTGCATATCACAGGCTCGAGAGGCTCTCAAAATGCAGCAGCAAGACCCTAGCGCAGCAGACAGCGATGCCTACGAAGATGACCCCTACGCTGAGCTTGATGCTATAGCAGCGCAGCAGCAGCGTGAAGAGCACGACTACTATGCTGCAGAGTTTGCTAGAGCTGCTGCTAAGCCAACAAAGGCGGAGAAGCGAGAGGGCAGAAAGCTGAGGGCTAGAAAACGGTTGCACCGTTCGAGCGGGGTCGCTGCTAACGGTTCTACTGACAGTTCTGTAATCGGTTCTGACGATGCTACTGCTGCTGTGGTTGCTGATGCTGATAGTGTTGACGATAGCAGTAGTAGCGAGAGCGAGAGTGACAGTAATGATAGTAGTAGTGATAGTAGTGTGTCACAGCAGCAGCAGCAGCTAGACGAGCAGGCTAAGAAGTAGTGTGACAGCACTGTTTCTGCTGTACTCAGTGTCACACAGATTGTTGATAGTCATGTTACCCATCACACACAGTGCTCCTGCGAGCTGTTCAATGCTACACAGCAGTACCATCACACCAGCATCATTTATGTGACAACACTCTGTTCTCAGTGCTGTTTGTATGCAATCAAGCACTGTACTGCACAACACTAGTATATCATCTTCACGCATGTGAATTTGTCTTGTGCAAGAAGTGCAACCACAGCATCACAACAACAACGCGTAAGACACAAAACACAAGCAGTGCACTTCTGCGTAGACTGCGCTGTCACAGAACAGCAAAGCTTGAGTGAAACAGTGTGTAGTTGTTTGCTTTGTATAACACCGCACGCTCTCTCCCGCAACCACTACTTACAGTAAGGACGCTGCTTGCAAGCTGCAGTAGTTGATCCGACAGTACAAATTGACAGAGACAATGATACTAGTGTGTGTATAAGGATCTCTACGTGCTGCTATGTGCTTGATAAGTGCGCATGTTGGTAATGGTGTTGTGTTGTACTTAGAGTGAGTGTGCATGCAGTAGTAATGGAGGTAGTGGGTACTAGCACATGCATGCGCCATGTGCAATAGGTGTACGTTTTGCTTGTGTCACAATGGGCTCTCGCGCTCTGTGCACACAAGTGGAAAGCTTGCTTAGACTACTGCTGCTGCTGCTGCTGTTGCTGCTGTTAATGTTGTTATTAGTGTATGTGCTGCTTTAGCATGCTGCTCACTGCAGTGTCAAACATCTACGTGCTTAGCCGGTTGTGCGCTAGTGCGCTTCTGCTGCTGTGCACTGAGTTTAGCTCTCTTAAAGATGGTCACTGCA
>AXNI01009761.1:0-12283 GCA_000498555.1 Heterococcus sp. DN1 | reverse complement strand
TGGGTTTCATCATGTTTTATATTCATCAAATTTTGTTAATCATATATATACAACGCATATAAGCTTTACCTGACACAGTAGTAGCAGCAGTATCACTAGGTGCTAGCGGCAGCATGCGAAGACCCCCTCCAACGGCTGAATCTAGAAGCAAAAAATGATCACTGTCATCGCTGCTGACGTCACTGCTGACATCACTGCCACGATGACCGCCACGTGTCAGGCAACGTGGCACAACCCCTGCGCCGCAGTGCACCTCTTTGTATGGTGTCAGTTCCACCTGCAGTGCGTTCGTTGTGTATGTTTGTATAAGCACACATATGTATGTGTATAGTTAGAAAGCGCGTGATCAAACTTAGCTCCACTATGTACATGTAACGCTGGATGTACATGAACACTAAACATGAAACTGCGCTCACGGCATGTTGTATATGTGTACTGCGTGCAATGCACTTACAGCATGCATCATCTATACATGCACACAGTGCATCAAGCAGTACGCGTATATACACATATATATAGCTCAATATGTTGTACACAATATATACATAGTATGTTTGTATATATACCTCTAGGGAGTGCTCAGCACCGTTAGGCTCAGCAGCGTCAACGGTTAAAAACGGCCACCACTTGAGCCAACCGTCAGTTGCAGCCGTTATGAAGCACCCTGAGGGCCTGTCCAGTACAACTGACACTATTGCACCTGTAATATGTGTACACATACATATACATGTATATGGTAGGTATACAGTATAGTTTTGGAATGTAAACAACACACCATGTAATAGTTTCTCTGTGTATATCTCGTACAGCAGTCCAGTGAACGTGACCGCTGCAGTAACAGCAGCAATAATCTGTGCTACTCAACGTTGACTGAACATTGTGTTGCTCATGTATACTATGTGGCTCTAGTATACTGTAGTTGTAACAACATATATATATATATATATATATATATATATATATACATATGTACTGCAATTGACGTGCGTACCTGTGTGACATGTGTCACCGTTTGGTTGGGTGAGCCTACATTTAATGAAGGAACCTTCCCATAGTAGGAGGTCACCGTTCTCCGTTCCGCTCAGAACCTACCGCACATACAATAACACATGATGCAATGCAACACATACATAATGACCTGGATTGTTGAGACTGTAACGGCAGCATACAGCAACGTACGATGCACGCATGTGTGCACACAGGTTGCACACGTGCAGCGTTGTTGTGTACAACTGCGCACACTTGAGCACTGTTGAATGAGTTCAAGTGATTGGAGTTTGAGAAAGTTCAACTAGTTGAACATTGTGTATACCTTTCCATCTGGTAGCACAGCAAATGCAGCTACATCTGACAGCTCAATCTTGCCAAACCGTCCAATTTCGCCTGAACCGATAAGGACAGAACCGATAAGGCAAGTCACAAGTCAGCATAACCAACGGTCAAATCTCAGGCACTTGCTACAGTGACGTTGTGTACTACCGTAAGCACCGCCAGTTATACTGCTGCTACTACTGCTGCTAGTACGTTCATGTGCAAGCGTGTCAAGCAGTGTGCTAGTTGCGTACACATAGGACAGTGTGCAGCTACATGCATAACTATAGCATGCGTGTACACATTGCATGTGCTCAATATATATATTGCACAACACTATTGCATCACAGTTGTGCACTGTAGCAAACAGCATTGTAGCAGTTGACGCAAAGAAGTTCGAGATAGTAACTGTTCTTGTATACCTTGTAACTTCAAGCCAGTAAATGTGCTTGCCATGCGCCAGAACCGTATGTGTCCAACACCAGATGTTACAAGTCTGTTTACAGCAGTCAGTTGCAGTAGTGTGCATGCAGTAGCAGTGCAAGTTAAGATACGGCACTCGCAATGATCAATGACTCTAATGCACAAATGCAAGATTAGTACGGTGATTCAGCAGCGCAAGGTGCTGAAACCTCCAAGTGGCAAGGTACAGCAGCTGTTTTCAAGCACTTAGTCTTAATAATAAGCAAGCAATAACACTGCTGCTCGAAACACGTCATATACAATTACTGCGTACCAAGCCTACGTGCAGCTGTGCTACTACTGCAACAATCTTTACAGAACCTTAGAAACAGGAAGAATGTTTCGAGGAATGCTCTCAGGAAAGTTCTGAGGAATGTTACCTGCCGTCATCATCTGGTGAGAACTTTACTGACACTACATCCTGACCAAAAGCTTTGCATCTGTTAGCAGATGATGATAAAAGCATCCAGAATGACAACAATCAGTTGAACAGGTAACAAGTTGGCAGCAGTAACGGTGCAGCTATAGTGACTCGTCATGTCACTGCTGTTGCTATCAGTACTGACTGATGCATCACCATATAAACTGCACAGTCACTGCACCCATGATACTATTCCCCAAGTTTGTTGTTGCGACTGCTACCTCAGACTGCATTACACAATGCGTGCATAAGTGCACGCATATGACTGTGCTACAGCGTGAGCATGTACTTGCAGAGCGTGTACACTGGTGTCAATATGTGTACAGCATCTATGCTATATAAGCTATATGTATACATGCCATTTATATATCAACACAGTGTACCTTAAATTGGTAGTGCGATGCAAGTACAGTATCTGTGTTATGCAAACCATATGTATAGATGCTATGTATATGTATACGTGATGCTTGCATACCTTAAACTGATAGCTTCATCGCACCAGTTCCAGACCGTTAGCATGTAGTCAGGGCTCTGTGACACACTAGCCAGTTTGTCACCAGCACTGTTGAAGTCCAGACAACTGTATTCATATGTAATGGCGATTTCAGATTGTGTAGGAATCAAAAGAGCAGCGAATCGTCGCATCAGTACAGCACATTAAGCATGTGGTTTTACAGCGCTGCACATAGCTGTTAGTATTGACGGTCAACGATTACGTGAACTAGTATAATGCACTAGCTAGCTTATCAACAGCACTGGCATTGTTCATAGTTGATTGTATCACATTCCATTCGTGTTGTCAGTAAAACAACAGTGCAATGTGTGCCGCATACTTAACATCAATACAGTATACGTCACATGTAGCATCGCAGTATGTATTACAATGCAGCACACAGCTACTGCGATTGACGGTGATAGAGAACAGTAGTGTTGACTTAACTAAATGCTGAAACGTCTTCAAGTGCTTGTAGTAGCACGCAAGCAGCACACACCGCATACTGGATGACTGTGCAGAAAAGCTTATAAAACTGCAAGCAGTTGAACATACCTGTACCCCCTCTCAGCACCCCCGCTCAACTGCTTCACAACCCGGAAGCTGGGATATTCCAGTATATAAATACAGCACCCAGCACTGTAGGAAGAAGAATCAGTAGAAGTGTCCGCAGAACTGTCCGCGGAACTTTCTGAGCCCCTCTCTCCAACTGCCAGGAACTTTCTGGACGGGTGCAGTGCAAAGCACCCTACTCCGCCTGTGCAGATGTGCGCATGATATGATCATAGAATCTGAAGATCAATATAAAGCTTTTTGTATGCTCAATGTGTATTCTGACTACTGTGCTGTGCGTTGCAATGCTCCTTGCTTATGTACGGAACCAAACTGCTGCACTGACAATCTTTGATAATGCGACTATAGCACTACAGGTGTAGCACTGCTGATAGTACTAGCTGCACCGCATAGCACCTTGCAATCACATTCATTTACGATCTTGTGCACTATATGCGATAGACATCACACACAGGCGCACTACACAAACGCTAAACCAATACGGCTTGCCAGCACATTGTGCTGCATACAGTCTGGTGTATATTCCTCGCACACTGAAGAGATACCCTTTCGTATAGTTTCAAAATGAAGTTTGTATGTTCGGCTGGTTGAACAAGTGGTGCGTACCTCCACCAATACTGAACACACTAGTACGTGTCAATGAGGCCACATCCAGCTCCACTAAAGCATTGCCAGCAGTGTACAGCGCCTGTTTTGCAGTGTGTAATCAGTGTGTGTACATCATGTCAGAACCGCTGTGAGTATTCACAATTGGCGCTAGCTAGTACTCAACTGCACGCTTGACTACTGAGTAAACGATGTTGCAACTGTAGTCTCAACTAAGGAGTATGCATTACTGTGCGCTCGTTAGCTTCAGGATGTGCTGCAGAAATTGTGCATTCTAGATGCTGCATGTGATATATGCTAGTAGTATTTGGTGCGTGCTGTGCGATTTTTGCAGCAGCTATGCGAGTGCTTTAGGATTGGTGTACAATCGCTGCACGCTGTATGATGCTGCGAGCCCTGCGTACACCACCAGCTGCATGTCGTACTAATGCTATGCTGCAATATATCTTATAGCATACAGCCGTTCAAAGCCGTTAACACCATACCTTGCCAGGTGCAACGTATGCTAAATTCTGCAGCGCACAGGCGTCCATGCCAAAGGTGTGGTGAGGTGCCACCAGCGCATCTCTGCAGACCTCCCCTCTGCCCAAAGCTCTTGCAGGCAGTGCCACAGTCTCAAACTGCGTGCTGTCTGTTGCAGCAACCCTTGCTGCAGGCTCTGGCACAGGTGGCAGTGCACGCGCAGTTCTGGCTGCTGGGGGTGTGGGAGGAGGAGTTGGCTCCACACCAGCTGCTGCCTCATCGCCTATGATTGGCGCTGCTGCTACTGCTGCTACAGAGCGAGGAGTGCTAGGCGCCTCCTGCCCCTCTGGATCCATGCTGTGCTGTTTGCACACACAGGTCAGCGACTTCGGACTGTGTCCTTGGACCAACCGGCGCAGCTGCAAGCGATCAGATTGATTTTAATCAAGATGTTGCTGCTCACAAAGCAAGCTGATCAATGCCCTTGCTGTGCAACAAGCCAAATGACCGTTACTTTTGCCAACGGCTTTTTTTGTGTGCCAACGGTTGTCTGGCAAATCGCTGTGCTCTCAGCGCAAGCAGCTGTACAGAGGAAGCCTGGTCTTTATTCGCTATTGAATTGTACAGCTGAAGCAGCAGCGCAAATTGTAGAAGCTGCACAGCAGCAGAAAAACTCTCGGTTCTGCCACATGCGGTGCCGAACAGCAGTAGCTGTGTGCGTGTGTGCTGCAGCACCTGCACGCGCGTTCTTTGCTGCACAGACACACATTAGTGCAACGAGGCTAGGGGCAGGAGTGGTGCGGCGGCGAAGCTGTGCAGCCTCTGCTCTGAGCATGGTCACACTGCCGAAAGGCGCTCTGTATCAATCGGTGAGCGCTCTCAGCTATTGCTGTGCTCAAACTATTGCGTTGTTAGCAGTTTCAATCTGCTAGCTGAGGAAACTCTAGCTCACATCGCGTGAGCAATATTTCTAGAGTACTGCATAGGTGGCAACTTGTGCGCTGCATGACAAATAGGATGTTTTGTAGTCAGAAAGCAATGATCATGCGCAACGCTTTTGCAGCAGCCATAGCAGCAGCGTGCATTTAGACTTGCCACATCTGCACTTGCCACAGTGCATAGCGCAGTGCACGTGCACGCTGCGCACAGCAATGTCGTGCTGCAGAGCTTGTTGCTGTTGTCAGTTGAGCAGTGCTGTTACTGCAAAGCCTTCATTTATAGACTTGCAGTATGCATAGCCTAGGCTCGCTACTGCCTGGAGTTCTGAGATCTGCGCTGATCTATAGCAACTAGATAATCTCTAATTTGCCTTGAATTTCCATCTATCTTACGTAATATTACAACATCTTTGCTTTCTCTGAAACAGCCTGAAGATGAGCCGAATCTGTACCCTGAGTACTTCCCAATGCCTGATTTTCCAGGTACATGTGCACCCGGCCTGACCCCTGAGAATGCGCCACTCTCCAGTTTAGAGCTGACAGTTGAGATCCCAGAGCCGCATCTGCAGATACTGCCTTACCACTAGTAAGTACTATACGTGTTATATATGTGAATGTATTGAGTCTAACATATTCATTTGTAGTTTTATGCACACATACGATTAGCTAGTAGGTGTTGTTAGTGTTGTATACTTATATGCATTCACTTTTACATATATATATTCATATATATGTAGATAGAAAAGTTAGCAGTAGTGTCATAACGCCGTACACGCTGTCACTATATATATGTTACTGTAAGCATTCTATCAATGATAAGAGAGTGTATATGATCCACTACACAACGCAGTGCTGCACCTCTGGACAAATGACTGTGCTTATCCTTATGATTTACCATATGTCGCTTGTTATGCACTCTGTATACGCATCCATGTTTCAATGACAACACATGTATAAGCCACTGCTCAATGCAGTGCTACATCCAAGGACTGTGCTTGTGCTTATGACCTGATGTGCATTCTATGACTTTTTTGTTACTAATAATCAATAATAATAACTACAGTGTGTATGAGCCGCCGCATGATGCAGTGCTAGACTTCTGTGAGTACCTAGAAGAACTTGGTCTGTTGGACACTGAGACAGAAGAGAGCGAAGCTAAGAATAGAGCACGCACTAATGCTGCTAATGCTGTAAGTTTCATTTACTATCTTCATATGTTCTTTCATTGCTACAAGCATGTGTATACAAGCACCACTGTAGCTGCAACGTGTTAGTGCCACTGAGCTCATACTTGATGTATGTGCTCATGCTCACGCACATGGCTAGCAGCAGTACATTATATGTGCTATTAATCACATTTGCCCTTAATGCATACAGAGCTGCATGGCACACATGGCTAGCAGGACTCCACAGTCGCATATGCTTTACACGCACTTACGTGCTCATGCACACATGGTACACGTTTATGTATATATAGCTAATGCATGATTGTATACCCACTCACTATGTACCTACTCTATATATACACAAACAATCATCGTACACAACGTACATATACGCAGCTGGACGAGGATGCTGAGGACTTGATAGATGACACACTAGACGACACTGATGACTTCCTCAACGATGGCATGCTCGACAATGTACTAGGACTTGAGGACAGCAGTGCCAACAGCAATGTTGCCAAGAGCGCTGCTGCTATCGCTGCTGAGAAGCTGCGAGCTGCCAAGGCTGCGGAGACTGATGATCCGTTTGCAATGGACGACACTGATGATCTATTCAAGTTCACATAGCTATGGCATGTAAACGCACAGTGCTCTAGTAGCACAATGGCAAGCTTCAAATGCATACATGATGCGCGAACACATACTGGTAGCGGTACCACACACAGCCTAGCGCATTCCATGCTTTATTGCTTGTTTGCTACAGATGATAATGATGATCTCTACAAGTTCACGTGACTATATATAGCACTGCTATTCCGAAGCACAGTGAGAACTCTATCGCAAACATCAAAACATGGAGGATGATTCGCTATCATACAGCTCTGTTGAGAGACTACTATGCGGTGTGCTAAAGTGATAAAAGCTGAACTTTGAAAGTTGAACTTTGTCACCTCCGGGTTCGAAGCCGCCTTGGATTTTTCACTCATTTGTAAGCTCCAGCCACAAAAAACGCAAGCAGCAATGGCCTCTCATAAGCGTGTTGTTGCTGAAGCTATGCATCCTCTTTCTGATGCAGGCACGCTGCGTCACATCTTAGAGTTTCTGGTAGGCGACTGGCTCTTTCTTGATCCTGTCAGCAAGCTCTTCAACGAGGTCTATTTAAGGCTCGACAGCTTCAAGGTCACACCAATGGGATTAAATTATTGTCAAGGTCACAGTTCTATCAAGTGCGATGCTAAAACAACGCTTGCAGCGGCTGTGTTTGCATCACCAGCCAGGTTACAGACAGCAGTGGAAAGCGGGTTGGACCTTATTGACAACGGGTGGCTCAATCTGACAGCAGGGCATTGTGCTGATATAGACACTCTTGAGGCAGCAAAGACACGTGGACTGACATTAGACGAGGAGCTCATGAAAGGCGTGGCTCTGTCTGGCAGCATTAGCAATTGCTTAAGATGATCTGGCTCTGCAATCAACCCTTTCAGCTCACTGATCATGTCTCTTACTGGGCTGCGAGGAGTGGTAGTATCAACCTGCTACGATGGCTACAGCAGCATCACGGAGTCACCTCCGATGTTGTCACAATGAGGTGTGCTGGCGAGCGTGGACATCCGCATGTGTGTGAGTTTCTTCTTGAACAGCAGTGCCCATACGATGCCACTGTGTGTGAGTTCGCAGCAGCAAATGGCCATGCAGACACACTACGCTGGCTGTGCGAACACAACTTTCCGTGGAGCGAAGAATCAATGAGGAGAGCAGCTGCTCTGGGTGGCTGTGTCGACATACTACAGTACTTGCTGGAGCACGGCATTCAATGGAACGCCAACGAACTAACTGACACGCTATCCCTAGCAGCTTGTCGTAACAAGCTAGCAGCTGTACAGTGGCTCAGACAGCAAGGGGCTGAGTGGCCTGCAATCTTGCAATATGAGCACATGTTTTTGGAACATGTGTTCAGTCGTGAATCTTGGCATCCAGATATAGTGGCTTGGGCTAGACAGCAAGGCTGCACATCACCTGAGCTACAGCACTAATGGCACAGGTAAACGCATGCATAGCAGTGCAATCATGTGCCAATGTATAAGTTGATGGTAGCATGTATGATACCACTGACAGTCAGCGATGCCATCGATGTGATGATGTAATACTAGTAGCACATAGCGTGTGCTGTCGTTGATGTTATGCTCTTGCAGTAAAAGCTCTGACTATGCGCAACATTTCAAACTACTCCGCTTTGACTACGCAGGTGTATACAGCAGAACTATGCCATTACACAAGGAGTACTGGTACACGTGTAAGCACTGATGCACAGCTATGTAGTATACATACAAATTGTCGTGTACATGAGACTATAAGTAGTAGTGTATACTCTGATGAATACTATATATGATATAGCAAACTGCTGCTAACACTCGACAGCAATGACATGTAAACATATGCACTAGTACATTAGCACTAGCACGGACTGACAGTACTGAATAGACTTGGGAAAACGCAGCGCAGTGGCGATGGCCTCCATGTAGACATGTATGTAGAATACATGCGTGCACTATTACTCAGCAATACGTTTCAACCAATGTATACCATTGTGACATGGCGATGTGATACGCGATGTGTACTTCACATCAGTGAGTACAAGCTGCGCTGATGCATGCGCTTTACGTGCTATTACAAACGCACACTACATATACACGAGACACTACACGTACACAAACACACTGCAGTTGCTAGCAGTCTATATCATGCGTTCCGTCGGCTCTTGTTGTCGTTACTGCTGCATCTGCGTCACATAATGCTTAACACCGTGCCTGCATTTCCAACAGTGCGAGCGTGCACTGATGCTGCGTGCCAACACAGCAGCAAGTCAACAGCAGCGTTTAAGTCAAACAGTAACTGCATGCCAATCGCAAGAAAGAGGCGAAGTCCTGTAATCATGTCTCGACCATATACCCAGGATAGAGTGACGTAAGCAACTGCACTGAGCATTTGATGTATACTGTGTCTATTGTCAATACATTACTGTCCCTCCAGAGCCGCTGCTGCTACTGCTCTTCTGTTGCTAATGTCAGCTATAGCTGATACTGAACGCAGTGTGAATGCTTATCGCTGCAATCACTACTACGATACATGCTGCAAGTGCTGGTGAATGTGTACTGCTATCAATCGTCAAGTCTGTGCTCAGCAAAGAGGAACACATCGTGCACACAGCCGCTCTTTTGCTGTATTGTTATCGCCTCCATCACTATAGATACTGCAAAGGCTGATGTGGCTGAGGCTATGTAGTGCGCATAGTTGCCGTATTGCTGTCCAAATGCTGCTTAACATTACTGCTGGTTATGCTTGTTGAGCTGCTCTGATCAGCAGCTGCTTAAGCAGTGTGTTGCCACTGTCATGTGCTACTTCTGCTGCTGTTTTACCTTCATCGTTCACTGCATGCATATCAGCACCAGCCTTAATCAGTAAGCACACTACTGGTGCTGTATAGTTGTGACGTGCAGCAATATGTAAGCATGTATCACCACTGCTTGTTACTGCTTGCGCATCACCACCAGCTGTTAGTAGTAGCTTCAATATAGCACTATCGTTGCACATCATTAGTGCAGATACGCTATCACCATCCCCCCACTGCTTACACTGCATAGTGTTCAGTACCGCATCAGCACCATGCTTCAGTAACAGTTTCACAACTGTCATGTGTGTGCTGCATACAGCCTCGTGTAGTGCAGTAGCCCCTATATCATTGGTGAAAGCTACATCAGCACCAGCAGCTATCAATAGTTCAACTCTGTCAAGCTGCCCGGTTCTAGCAGCTGCCTGTAGTGGTGTACCACCATACTCGTGGGTACAAGCGCTGATGTCAGCACCATGCGCTAACAACACCCTCATTGTATCAGTGCTAGTGCTTGTAGCAAGTGCTGCATAGTGTAGTGCTGTAGCGCCAAGGTCATCAGCTGCATGTACTGACGCAGCCGCAATGATCAGGAACTTCGCAACATGTGGCTGATTGCTTTTAGCAGCTTGCATCAGTAGAGTAAAGTCATTTGGTGTGGCAGCGGAAACATCAGCACCGTGCTGTATGAGCAGTTTCAGCGCTCTCAATCGCCCTTGTGCAGCCGCAGCGAACACAGGTGGGTGGCCACCCTTATCGGTAATACAAGCGTCAGCACCATTGTTCAGCAGTAACTTGACTGCAGCAACTTTACCCGCTGCTGCCGCGTAGATCAACGCTGTGTCGCCATTGTTTTTGCGGTGATTCACATTGATGCTATTTTGCTGCAGAA
Organism: Heterococcus sp. DN1; assembly: GCA_000498555.1. NCBI lineage: Eukaryota > Xanthophyceae > Tribonematales > Heteropediaceae > Heterococcus > Heterococcus sp. DN1. The sequence goes on along the minus strand of AXNI01009761.1, from coordinate 1,571 downwards.
GGAGTTGAAGTATAGCTGTGTCTTGCCCATGCATAGCAGCCATTAACGGTGTGATGCCGGCTGCATTACTGTGATTCACATTTGCTCTCAGTGTGCACAGCAGCTTTACAACAGCAAACTGCTCAGCTGCACATGCTGATAGCAGAGGTGTAATACCAAGCCCGTCACCCCTGCCGGTGAGCTCAAGTACACGCCCAGCGCTAGCAGTATGCAGTGCTCTGCAAGTGTTTGTCAACCCCTTCGATGCAGCAAGATGGAGCGCAGATGCGCCATCGCTGGTTTGGTAGTAGGGATCTGCGCCGCCTTCGAGCAATGCTTGAACCGCTTTGAAGTTTTTGGGCAGAGCACAAGCCACCATGAGTGCTGTATGCTCTGCACCAACATCGTCGCCTGGTGTGGCATCAATGACCGCTCCAGCTTCTAGCAGCAGCCTAATGCTAGCTGCAGCATCGCTGTGCCTCGAAGCAGCTATGCTGGTGAGCAAAGGCACCATCGTGAGCTGCTCTGTTGGATGCCGCACATTGGCTGAACCTCCTGCATCAAGATACTGCTGCATATCGCTCAGCTTACCTCCTTTCGCACGCTCTAGCAGCTCTGTCAAGTTTGGTGTTCTGTGAGGAACCAGAGTCGTTGCTGGTGCAGGTGTTTGCTTCTTGCTGCTCTTCTTGCTCGACTTCTTTGGCATTGTCGTGCTGTTGATGATGTGCAGTGAGCGAGCTTGCGATAAGCTGTGTGGGTTTACTCTGTGAGGTGTCAAGAACTCGCAACCCAAGAAAGAGGTACGTACGTCAAATCAACCTCAACCGTTGGGTTCGTCGGGCAAATGTATTGCTCTACCCCGTGAGCTCATGAGGGGCTGTAGGGCGATCACTAACGAGCACTGAACCACTCGTTGCTTATGTCAAGGCTATAGTTATCACACGTAACCGAACATCGTAATACTATCTGCTCAAAAGCTCATCACTTAGATGTACTGCGTTAGTGTAGATTTTTGTGTATACGCGTGCCTCTTCATGACAAGAGTTCATGCGTAACGTAGAACTCGCTAAACTAGCAGCGTTACGCATCAGTGTTTGAGCACTCAAGGCGACAACAAAGGCGAACGCTGTCGCACAAACACATAGCACTTTGTCACATATGTTGTAGCTGCCTAATTACTACACTTGATAGGGACATCTATCGTATACCCTACATAACTACACACACCCATACTGTTACCATCAGTTGCAGCCAATTGATGAACTGCTATTACCACTGTTGGTATCCCGCAGCTATTTACTACAACTCTGCTAGAGCATACAGCTACTTTGCACTACTACTGCTACTGTTGACGCTACTTATCCTATCTGCAAAGGCTAGAGCTAGTGCACATATGATCACAGTAGTACGACACTCTTACACACACGAGCTGTTACAGATATACTTGTAGTAGTACAGCGTTTGCTGCTATCACTGCTGTCGCACAACACCACTGCCAATGCTACTACTACTGCTGTTGATGTTAGCACTGTCATACGTCCCTAGCGCTGCTGACACCGTTGCTGCCGCACTACTGTTTCATACATGTTACT
>AXNI01009698.1:0-15716 GCA_000498555.1 Heterococcus sp. DN1 | reverse complement strand
ACAAAACAAGCAGGAGCGCTGCCGCTGCCAGTGACAACACCACTGTCCCAACGGCTGCCAACGGTCTCACTGCACGCTGAGCTGGGCCATGCTGCAGTGCACTATGTTGAGTGGATAGTGTACTGTGGCTTAGTACTGCCACAAGCTGTGTTTAGTGCTGCACCGTGCTTAGAGCTCTTTGGCAGTGTTGTTGGGGAGCTGCTAGTGGTGGATCTGACACGAGGGCACAGCGTGAATGTGCACCAAGAGCTTGACAGACTGAAAGACTGGTTTCCTGCAGGTAACTGCTGATACTGTAACGTCATCATCCTGTAACAGTTAGTCCTGCTGGCTAGATACTTACACGAACGTGTTTATGACAGCAATAGAGTTGTGCTCGTATCAGCAGTTTGCAGTGTCTTCGCCTACATCTGTTAGAATGATTACACAAAGTTCACACATTAAACTCACTGTAAGGTGGTGTTAGTACGCGCTGGATATTGTCTACAAATTTGTTAAGTATAGCCAGTGCTAACAGTGTTACAATAGCACTACAGTTGAGTCTACTTTCACGTAACGCAGCTGTTGCCGAACGCAAGTCTTTACGTATACTCAGGTACATCAGTGTATGCTTGCTTGTATATACATGCTACACCACAGGCAAGAGCGGCACAGTAGCGCCGCTGGGCAAGGTCAAGTTTAAAGACCACATCAAAGACCTCAGAAAAACTGCTGAGGCGGGGTGTGAGCTCAAGCAGAGAAGACGGCGAGCATACGTGGCACAAGAGCTGATGACGTTGCACCACGTCATTCAACAAATACCGGGTCTTATCGGGCCCAAGTTTCCAGTTGTGCTGGCGGCTCTCACACTGGCAAAAGCTGAGATACTCTGCTATTGGAGGTACAGTGTTAGCTTACATTGATGCTATGATATTACGTTGCACTTACATTTGTATGTTAGCAGTGCAGTACTACGAGCTGTAGAGTTACGTGATGGCAGTAAGCAGTGCCTGGTAGCAATGCCAGTGGTTGCAATGCCACAGTACAAGGCACATACAGCGCAGCATCACACTGTAACATCGTAATAGCAGTACTTACACTAGCGTATCGCAGTAGCAACTCCTTTGGCAGTGTACTGATGTATGAGCAATTGTGTGCCACACATACTGCAACTACAGGCACTTAGGTCAAGTGGGTAAGCGTACACATGCTAGTGCTCACAGCGAAGACACCAGTATATCACACTTAATAGGTGCAGCAGCAGCCGTTACTGCAGATGTGACTCGCCACAGTGCTATACCTGAGCAATATCACAGGTGCACGACAACACATTCAACGCACTATTAGCACGCCATCAAGAAGTAGCTCTCAACACTACTGCAAATACTGCGGTTGCTGGTATGATACTATATAGCGTTGCTACTGCTGACACATTGGTTGACTACAGTAGCCGTTGCTGTGACAATAGATCGGCATCCCTTGTACAAGCAGCTATTGTTATCGTTTCGGTGTAGGTGGTAGACTACTACTAGTGAGCAACTTTCAACAAGTAGCTGCTGTCATTGTTGCAATGGCGCTGTATGCAGACACTTCTTTTGATGTTTGATTTGAACATGTACACGCATGCTTACCTTGTCATACGAATGCTGACACTCCAACAGAGAGTACTGCAGTGGTGCACACACTCTAGCGCTGACTAAGCTGTGTGCAGCAGCCTGTAGCAGTAATGCAGTAGCATCTAAGCTTGGACAGGAGCTAGTAGGCAGGATGGCGACCGTTGTGCGACGGTTGGACAGTGGTGACTCGCCACTCAGCAGTACTGGCACGGCACAAACCAATCTACAGGTCAGTTTGTGTCAACAGTGTGCATTAGTCGATAGGCGTTGTTGGCGCAAACATGTTTGCGTCGAGCTGAGTAGCACTGGTGTGACATGGTACTAAATATTTGCAACGATGTTATGTTTGGTGCACCTGCAGTGGTAGCACTATGCCAATATTACGATTCACACAGCATAGCAGCTCAGCACTGCATTATAGCTGTACAGTTTTGTATGACCACGGCTTCTCATGCATTGACAGAACTTTGATCATTCTTACAACCATTGCTATCGCAGCAGTTCTCATATGTGCATAACTACTATGCCTTCATGTACGTGTATACTGCCATTACAGGAGTTTCGTTGGGACTGCGACAGGCTGTTTGGAGCACTGTGTGACCCAACTGCCCATCTACAAAGGCACAGTGAAGTAGATGCACTACTGCGCCGTCTCAACACTGTGCGAGCACACTGTCTGATAGCTGAAGATGTACCAGCACTACTACTGAAGCAGTGTGGCCTAACTGATGCATGGTGGCACTTCCCTGCTCTCAAGAAAGACTTCACACTGGTTAGTAATAGTATCACTACTAACTGTTTTGTGTGATCAGTGCGGGATGGCATACAGCACATGTAGCATTGAATACGCCAGCGTTGTATCAGGTTCATCACCAAGCACGCGCAGCAGCACTGCAACACTACTGCAACACTGCCATACATCAGCTGGTATGCGTACTGCCGTCGTTCATGCTGTTGGTAGTGCTGTGTACTTCACAACAACTCATGTGTAGCTAGCTGTCAGTTGCTCACTGCATGCTCGCTGGTCTCATTGCTCTATCGCTGCTATCATCATTGTACACAACTCACACTGCAGTGTATAGCAGGCAGTGACAATAGCACAGGCAAGCATGCAGTGGCCTACATGAGAGCACTAGCAGCATCTGCAGCTGGAACCTTCCTTCCTGAATGCCCAGAAGAACAGTCCTTTGTAGGAAGCGCCTGTGCTGACACGTGTCAAGAGATGGCCCAGGAGATTGCACTCAGAGTAGCAGAGTTGCTGAGAGCGCTTGTTGTAGAAGCGCTGCACATTGAGATGAAGGCTACCCCTGTTGAGGCCTTTCACAGGTCAGTGTGTATACAACGTGCATGCATTCATAGAAACGAAATATTACTGTACTTCATGCAACTACCAGTACTAGCCAAGCGCGCTGCATATGTCTACTGACAGCTGCTGGCTTGTTATCAGTACACCGTCAGTGATGCAACGCAAGTGTTGTGCCTCATACGGTGACGGTTGCAAGCGCACTTTGCGGTCAGTGTTTGCCGTAACATGTAGTTAGAGTACAGCTGAGACTCTATTGATAGCAGTGCCACTAGTGGAACAGTAGCACAGTTTGGCTGCATTACGCCGTTAGGCACTCTTGTAGCTACCTCTGCTCACAAGCTGTCAGCTTGCAGCAGACGTAGCTGCAGCAGTGGTACACTTGACGTGATGTGCACTACTGCTCTGCTTGCTTGCAACCGGCTGCATCTATCAGCTGAATGCATGACAGCATTAGCACATGTTTCAAGCAGTACATGCTAGTGAGCACGTTTGCACGAACAGTGCAGCAGCGCAGCTGTACTGTAAGGCACAGACGATGTTACCACTGCATACAACAGCAAGCAGTGGGTACGCTTACTGTGGTCTCGATGTTCAGTGCTTTGCAGTAGTGAATTTGCAGTTGCACTGCTTGCGAACTTTGTGGTCCTTTCATCATTGGTAGCTGCGTGCAAACACTGGTCATCGCGAGCCTGCGCTGCTTCAGCTCTTGACGTCTCATACGATTGTTTTGAAACACTTAGAGCTTGAGCTGCTTATAGGTACGCGTTGATCTGCTTCTAAGCACTGTGCTGCAGATTAGCCCACATAGTATGTAGTGTGCGCGGAATTTGCATATCAAAGGCGAGTCACATATTGATGACTTCTGCGCAGTATGGCTAAATACAGTATGCTTGTAGGATAGCATAGCCTTACAGAGTCTGTGGCACAGTACCGTGCGTTGCAGTACACGTCGCATAGGTCTGTATTTCAGCTCTGCATGTTTCAGTCTTATGTGGTAAGAAGGCACATGTTAGTGAGCTTTGGCAGAGCCACTGAAACGTGTAGTTGCAGTGCATTACACTGCTGCTGCGCACTAGTGCCGGTTGGCTATTGATCTGCGTTGCGGCATCTGTGCTACCTGCTGCATTCACACTTGCGAAGCCCAATGCAACTGCAGAGGGCGCGTACTCATGTAGTGCGCGGTTTGATAACTTAGCAGTGCGTGCGAGTCACAGTTGCAGCATACACTGCCTCTTGCGTATGAGCTCAGCTGCGCAGCTTGTTACGACTGATGAGCTAAATAGTGCATAGCAGCAGTACAAGGTGCGTGAGCATAGCACCAACGCAGCGAGCAAGGTGCAGTGTTTTTTTACTGTAGATGGACGTAGCTACGCTCTCAGAATTGCAGCAGAATCAGTTCACGAACAGCTGAGCATGTAGCACAAACAGTGTTACTGCAGTGCCACAGCCAGCATCACTGCACGCATATCAAGTTGGTGATCATGCTCGCTGTGGTATTTGGGTAAGTGTTGCATTGCGGTAGATCTGTGTGTGGTGGGTACTATGAGCTGTGCAGCTTGATGATCGAGCCGCAATGACGTACTACAGCTTGTGTAGATGCTACAACTTGTTGTTGAGCTGTGAGCACTCAGCAGCGTGCATGTCATGCCTACGTTACATAAGCTTCAGTAGGCGCTTGCCGTTGCAGAACACATAATGTGACTCGCACAGCGCCGTCCTGAAGTCTATGTGGATGTAGAGTTTGACGTGCGCAGTGCAGGCTGGCTCACACCGCCAACATCTCGTTAAACATGCTTGTGTGATGCAGAGCTGGCAGTCATGGCACTGCACTGCCTGAATATATAATGACTGCAGGCTGATGTGCAACTTGCAACCACGCTGAACATGTAACTCTTCGAGTTTGTCTGACAAACCCCGATCATGACAGTATAGCCATACAGAATCTGTGGCATAGTGCCGTGCTTTGCAGCACACGTAGAAGTGGCCTTTGCTTCAGCTCTGCATATTTCAGTCTCTTGAGTCAGACTGCCACATGTTACTGAGCTGTGGTAGAGCCACTCTAGCGTGTTACTTCAGTGCACCGACCTGCTGTCACAGATTAGTGCCATTGGCTTGCTGTTTGTAGCTGGTATCTGTGCTGCCTACTGTGCTCACACTTGCGAAGCGCGATGCAGCTGCAGGTAGGCATGCTCATGTAGTGTGCGATTGTGATGGTTCAGCAGGATGTGCGAGGCACAGTTGCAATGCACGCTGCTCTTGCGTGTGAAGCGCATCTTGCGCAGCTTGTTACTACTGATGAGCTAGTCAGTGCATAGCAGTATAACAAGATTCGCTACTGCAGCGTCAACGCAGCGAGCAAGGTGCAGTGTTTACTGCTACAGTAGTAGCACGTAGCTACGCTCTGAGGGTTGCAGCAGAATCACTACGATTAGCTCAATATGAACCACAAACAATTATACTGCACGGCTTTCAAGTAGTACATGTTAGTGCATGCGTTCAAATAGTGCAGCAGCGCAGCAGTACTGCAGGGCCACCGTACATGTTACCGCTGCATGCAAAGTCAAGTATTTTGCCATGCTTGCCGTGGTTTGACAACATTTTCTGGTGCCCTGCAGTAGTGAAATTCCAGTTCCATTCTTGATTGTTTCATTACTAGCTGCTTGCACACACTAGTCAATACGACGTTCAGCTGCTTTCAGCTCTTGACGTTTCATGAGATCTGTTTGAAACGCCCAGCGGTTGCCATGCTGTATGAGAGCGTTGATCTGCTTGTAAGCACTGTGCTTTAGTGTGGCCTACATGAGCATGTAGTGTGCGCTGCATTGGCATAGTGAAGGCGTGTCACATATTGGTGACGTCAGCGCAGTATGAATCAACGCATGTTGCTGCAGGATAGTTTAGCCGTACAAAGTCTGTGGTATGCAGTGCCGTGCTTTGCAGTACACGTAGCACTGGTGTCTTCACGTCAGCTCTGCATGTCTCCATCTCTTTGTCAGAATGTTACATGTTAAAGAGCTGTGGTGGAGCCACTGAAACGTGTTACTTCCAGTGCATCGCACTGCTGTTACAGATAGTGCCAGCTGACTTGAAACTGCATAAAGGCAGTGCCACTGCTAGCATATCAAACTAGTGACAATGCTTGCTGTGGTACAGGTTCCTCGCAGCATTGCAGTAGACCTAAGAGTGTGTGTAGTGTAGTGTAAGCTGTTCAGCTTGATGACCAAGCCGCTGTCAGCAATCAGCAGCGTGCATGTCATGCCTACGTTCCAGCATGTGCTCCAGGTGGGCGCTTGCCGTTGCAGAACACATAGTGTGACTCGCACAGCGCCGTCCTGAAGTCTATGTGGACGTAGAGTTTGACGTGCGCAGTGCAGGCTGGCTCACACCGCCAACATCTCGTTAACATGCTTGTGTGATGCAGAGCTGGCAGTCATGGCACTGGACTGCCTGAATATATACTGCAGGCGGCTTTGCAACTTGTGACCACGCTGCACATGTGACTCTTCGAGCTTGTCTGGCAAACACCAACCATGACAGTATAGCTGTACAGAGTCTATGGCACAGTGTCGTGCTTTGCAGTAAACGTAGACCAGTGGTCTCCACAGCAGCTCTGCATGTTTCAGTCTCTTGTGTCAGCCTGACACATGTTAGTGAGCTGTGTTGGAGCCGCTGAACGTGTCTTTCGCAGTGCATTACACTGCTGTTGCATACTAGTGTCAGTTGACTAGCAATCCGCATTGTGGCATCTGTGTCACCTGCGGTACTCACACTTGTGACGCCCAATGCAGCTGCAGAGAGTGCATACTCACGTAGTGCGCACTCATGATAACCTAGCAGGATATGCAAGTCTCAGTTGCAATGTACACTGCTCTTGCGTACGGGCGTGTCGGACGCAGCTTGTTACTACTGAGCTGATCTGTGCACATCAGTAGTACAAGCTGCATTGCTATAACGTCAACGCAGCGAGCAAGGTGCGATGTTTACTATTGCACATCATTAACACGTAGCTGTACTTTCAGAGTTGCCGCAGCACCAGTTTAACATTCAGCTCAGTAGTATGTAGCACATACAGTTATACTGCAGGGCCACAGGCAGTACCACTGCACGCATATCAAGTTGTTGATCATGCTCGCGTGTTATATGGGTTAGTGTCGCATAGCAGCAGATCTGTGTGTTATGTGATGTCTGGTGAGCTGTTCATTTGGATGATTAAACTGCTGTGACGTATTACAACTTGTATAATTGCTATAGCCTGCTGATAAGCTATGAGTACTCAGTAGCGCGCATGTGATGCCTACGTCACATCTGGTTCAATCAGCGCTTGCAGATGCATAAACCACAATGTCTGAACGCACAGCGCTGACCGATGCACTTCGTGTAGACGTAAAGCTTGGTGTACCAGATGCGCGTTAGCTCACAGCATTGTCATCAGGCTGTATGCATACGTGCGCTGCTCTGTGGGTAGTGTAACTGCATGCAGCAGATCACCGTTGTTGTAAGACATAACTGTTTGCTGTGCAAGATGGCACATTGCACGTTGTGGTCAGCTGTCAGTGTGTTCGGTACCACAGCTCTATCGCGTCTTATGTACTGGTACGCGGCGTACAGAGCTGTGGTTCGACAGTTGACTTTCGACACACTGTGTCTACACTGTGTCCGTTCTTGCTCTCACAAGGTTTGTGTGCACCAGCAGTCTGTGAATGTGGCAGTGCTGCTGCCTAGACAATGCAGTTGTGACGTTAAGATGTTGGTCACTTCAAACACATTCTTGCTTGGGAGTGTTCGCGATGACACGCATCAATGTTGCCTCTGCTTGGTGTCACGGCAGCCACTAGTACAGTATCAGCGTGGCGCGCCGCATGACGCTGTAGTGTACTGCATTTATAGGACGGCATCACACTACGCACTGCATGGTGCATACACGAATAAGACAGGATTCAGTGCAACGTGCATGTGCGACAGCGTTGGCGCATACAGTTGGTGGTGTTATTACAGTATCTTGCAACTAAACGCACTGCGCGCGCGCTTTAATGCTACCTTTGCTAGCATGACAGTGCCCGGCAGTGCTGTTGAAGAGTGTTATTGCAGTGCAGCTAGCTACTCTACTGCGTCACTGCATGCACGCTGCACGAGTGTCCAGTGTGCGCTTCACATCACCCGTGCAAAGATGCAGCTTTCAAGCACTGTTTGCTGCGATTACTGCATATACCGGCCTGGCGTCTATGGAGTCGAACAAGATGGACGCAGCACATTGCACCGCAAGTGTACTCTATGCGGCACAAACTGTGCTCTGTATGAATCTTGTCCAACATCACGAGCTGTCAGGCTGGATACTGATGATTAGGTACAGCGTACTCTGCTCCACCGCGAATTAGCACACAGATGAAGGTTAGTGCATGCTGAAGCGTTGTCAGGTTGTAGGTCATGATGAGTCTATATCAGCAGTGTGTTGCTTGCGCTTACGACAGCACTCTACAAGATGCGTACAAGTTTAGCTCCTTATCACTCACCTGAACAGCTGCTCTACTTTGCGCTGAGTCTTGTCTTCCTTTGGTATAAGTAAAAAGCACATGTGCAATTCTGTACAAATTACATTTCACAACCACAAAGGCTATCCACTGGTTTTGACTCTGTGTATACTCGTGCTGGCAGCTATCAGCGCTACTCTGGTTCATCACAGCAGGTTGTATAGTGCAGTGCGCTGTGATGCTAACAAGCAGTACACTTGTAGCGTGATGCTGGTCATCAGCACTTGCGGCATGTGCCACTCTGTTGAGAGTCAATGAGCACATCGCCTCTATTAAGGGTATAGCTGTGGCAGCTGCATTGTTATTAGCACGCCATTCACTGCTGTGTGTGTGCACATGTTGAGTGCAGCCCTGTCTAACGTACACTAAACAGTGTATCATACACAGAGCAGCAGCGTCAAAGCGTTTGCATGCACACGTGTGGATGGAGTGTGCTAATGTCAATGCTACTATTTTTCAAAGTGACAGCTGCGAACTTGAAGTGATAACAGTAGCACCAAAGATTAGCGAGCATTGTGTGTGTGCAGTGACACGAATGTGCATGCACTGCTGTATCACGTCAGGGCGCTGTAGCAAGTGCAGAACATCACATGACTACAGCTGCATTATTCTATTGCGATGCAGCCTTTCTAGTTGAGTTGTTTCCTAGCTCTGGCTACGGTGCAGTGCGTGTGGCACAGCTACAGACATTACCTTATTTGCAAGGGTGATCATTGTTGGTGAGTGTACTGCGATTGTGGCATTTGAGCACTATGTCGCTATTTGCTTCACCATGATCACAACTCTATCGGCATCTTAGAGACTTGTACACACAAAATGTACAGCCTTAAGCGCTGCTGCTCTTGTGACACTACAGGTAGAGAGTGTAGCGGCACTAGCACTGCTCTGCTTTACACATTCAGGATGTGAAGCAAGGTGCGCTGTAGTGCTGGGCTTGTGCTATCTGCAAGTTGTTACTTCTGATCAGCAGTTGAAAAAGTACTGCATATTGTTCACTACCACTCTCGCATGGGCGGCACATATGGTGAAGCAGTATCAGTCAAACAGGCAGCTCACTGGTCTCATCACTACGTGTCACGCTTAACTAGTGGCAGTACTGGTCAGCTTTAGTGTCAATGACAGATGCTGGTATGGGTGTGTGTGCATCTCTTAGCAAAGCCCTGTACCCAGTGTGCGATGTACAGATGTTACGCCTCTTTGAACGCCCACACACGCACTATCGTACCATTTGCACCTACCTGCACTATCACTGAAGGTGAAAGCTGCATCCTGCTGTCCTGTCACGGTCGCTGTACAGATTCTCAGGAGAGTATGTGTTTATTGGAATGTGTTAATGTCACACTGGCTTCATCTGCAGCAGGTGGCAGCACTATCAAACTGCAGCTGCTGCGGTCGGACTTCAATGCAGCAGTGTCAGTTTCTTGAAAGCGACGTGCCTTGCGGTTGGAGTGTGTGAGACTTCGATGCAACGCACACATAACTGTCAGTTGTGCACTGCTCTTTGGTTGCAACAATCACAACTTGGTGTGTGCATTAACAGCAATTGCTAAAGCTATTGCGTGCTGCCGTACACAAGTTTCACAAAGCGTGACGCGGCAGAGTGACCTGGCGGCGTTTGCGCTAGGTATGCACCAGTTAATTACACAACTGCTTGCGCAATGCTTACGCTTCACTCCTTGTAAAGCTAGCAAGCACTAGCGGTAGTGTGGCCTTCTTGCATAGTAGTCTCGAGCTTGGTAGGCATGGTGTTGCACAATGGCAGCAGAGCACACTGTACCTCACAGCATACTTGTGTTGGCACAGCATGCTACGAGTTGCGTATTGTGCAACTTTGTGCTCTGCAAGGCTGACTCTACTTACTTGACAGTTCAAGGTAGTGAGCACAGCAGCTTTTGCACACGTTCAGCTCGACATTCAACTCATGGTTGCCAGTGCTGCAGTGGCGGCAGCGCAAATCATCTTATGATGACTTTTCAGGACTCACGAGTTTAGCGAGAGTCACTTCATAATCACTTCCACCGCAGGTTCTGATCAGCTCAGCCCAGCGCAATTGTGGCTTATACACCATACAAAGGTAACACACAGCGCGCCTTGGCACTGCAGCGGTTGTATCTGCCTTAGTAGCTGACAGCTAGCAGTTAGCAGTACGTGAAACGGGTGACTGTGATTTGCATATGCTGCTGCAGTGCATTGGCAGTTCTGCTGTGTCAATCGCAGGATGCTGTCGTGTATGCGCAACCACGTGTGGGGGGGCCCTGCTATACTGTCTGTGACGTACAGAGCTACACCGTGTTTGTCAAGTACACGTAGGTGGTGGCAAGACTTCTGCACAACTGCTCACAGCGGTCTCATAGTAAGCTGCCAGAAGCGAAAGCTATTAGTTCCACCATGTTACATAGTAGCGCTAGCTGTATGTGTGCGGTTAATGTCAGCGGCTGAGATTGCAGTCGCAAGCAGTCTGTCTGCAGCAGGTGGAGAAGACTATCAAACTGCAGCTGCTGCATTCACATTGCAATGCAGTAGTGTCAGTTTTGCCAGTAGCTGTCCTCTGCTGCAGTGAGCTAGGTGTGACTCCAATGTGAATCGTAGTCTGTATCTCAAGCAGACGTATACTGGCACGCAACATTCAACTAGTGCACAGCAACTATCGCCACTGTGTATCACAGGCATCAGCACTTAGCGGCAGCGCAGTCTTCTTGTATAGCTGCTTTAAGTACAGACTGCATGCTGTCACCTGTCAAATGCAGATCATACTGTGCCGCACACCAATGTTGTGCAGTACAGCTACTCAGATCTCCAGGCTATGGTCCGTGACGAAATGCAGTGCAAGGCTTGAGGCTAATGTTTGCTAATGCTCGAGTCTGCTCTGCTTGGGCTGACAGCAGTTGACACAGTGTTTGTGTTAGCGCATGCTACGCTATGTTGTTCACTATGCGGTGCTTGTGCTCTCACTGCAGCACACCAGACTGTTTTATACACTGCTTGAGCTGCAGTGCAGGCAACACAGCGAAAAGCAACACTCACAGTGAATCTAGCTTGCGTTATTATGGCTTGCTAATGCCGACGTGCAGGTGACTGATGTTGCAGCACAACGCTGCTGCGTAATACATTATCGATATGCTAAACGCACTGCGCTTTGTTGCTCGCAGTGCCTGCAAGTCGTTACTAGTGAACATTTGCTGTAGTTTCACGTTGCAATGTCTACTGTCATCAAACACATTCACCTTGCGCGTGCAGTACAATACTACTTAGCTGATCTAGTGACGACACTCAGTTCAAGCACGCAGATACTGCTTATCTTAATAGCAAGGCAGTGACGTGTAAGCGCAAGCAATTGACGCACTGTACATCTTAAACTGTACGGTGTGCGATGCACAGCGCTTTATAGAATAGCTTTCGCATACAAGCCTTGTGCTGCACTGTTTTCGCATGCTAGCCTACTGCTCAAATTAAGCACTACAAGCTGCGGTCGGTTTCCAAGCAGCGCCAGTGCTAGTCGAGCATTGAATATGCAGTGGTAGTCATTTGTATACTGCTGTAGTACATTGCTGTCACACACACACCATCTGCAGCAGACAGAAAGCAGCCTCAAACCGTAGCAGCTGCATTCATAGTGCAATGCAGTTGTGTTTGGTTGCTTACATGCCTCATTCTTGCTGCAGTGAGATGTGTGTAGCTGTTGGTGCTGTTTGTCGCCAACACTGAACGTACATTTACGTACACATTGTGGACTACTTGTGCTAAGCAACACTGCAGCAGTTGAATCTCAAAATTGTTGCTTGCAGTTCACAGTGACTGCATCATTGCGCGGTGAACTGTACATGCTGCAATAGCAGCACTACGCTCAGTGGGAGCAAACGTCTTGTTTTGCATAGCTGCAGTGCTGTGTTGCTGTGCTTTGCTAAACGCACCGCATCCCTGCATTGTGGCGATGCTTGTGTTGACGTGCACGTTGCCACTGAACGTGTGCTGTCATGCAACGATCGAATTCATAGTCAGACACTAGAACCTGTTACATTGGCTTGTCATCCTATAGCTCACTTGCATTTGCATCGAAAACAGCAGCTCATCCTGACCTAAACGCTTTTCATGACGGCATCTGCTATCTTTCACAATCAACTGTGACCAGGTACGAGAGACAACATGTAGCAGCATCAAAAGCAAAGCGCGGCGTAGCTGCTGCAGCTGTTGAAGAAGTTATGCCTGGCAGAGAGAGCAGGTATGTACAATGATCTTTCGTAGCAGTAGTGCTGCTACCACTGTCATAACAGATGCTTGAATCACTGAAACCTTTGCTATTATACTGCTACTTTTACGCCACGAACGGCACTGCGGGGTAATATTGCTAGTATTACTAGCGACACTGGTATCACTATAGCATTGCTAGTATTCGACCTCGTACTACAACTGCTGCCATTGTTGGCAGTGTCAAGGCACCGCTCGCACTGTTACCACTAGCACTGCTGCTATCCTACACCTTTCATGCAGTCGCTAGATATCTGATTATTGTTCTAATGTTTCTTCAATACACTATATGCACATACAGTGGTGAATACCCAGCCCTCCTGCAGAACCTTCTGCTCATACAAGGAGCGCTCGCAGACCTACTGCAGTGCTTGGATGCGGGCAGTGGTAGCGGGGCTGTAGGTGCTCGGGGTGTAGGCGTTGTAGTCTATGACAGGCTCGTTGTAGTGCGTGAGCATGTACGTGCTGCTGTTGCGCACTACTTCAGGGGCTTTGTGCGCAGCGTGACCGTGTTTGAGATGGCTATTGAGAGCCCTAGTGTGGCACTCAGCAAGATCACAGCCTGCGCTGGTGTGCTGCAGGTGAGGCACTGACAGTTACACTCCTAAACGTTACACTTTAGAACGTCACTGCTGTTGTGTTGTGATTGTGCAGGTAAGCTGTGCTGCTTGTTGCAAGCACAAATGACATGCTTGCTTGATATGATGATGGCTAGCAAAGTGTTAGTGCAATATTCGTTAGAGTGCCACGATGAGTAGAATCATTGGTAGCGTGCTGTGTGCTTCTACAACTGTTACTGATGCTAACACACTACAGCAGCCGTACTGCCAGTGCTACAACTATTTATTGCAACTACATTTTCTACCGCTGTTACATGCGCTGCTTTCAACATTAGCTACGATCACTACGACTGTTACTCTCAATGTCACTGCTATGATTAACATTACTACCACTGTTGCCGCTATCTTTAACATTGCTAACACTGTTACTGCTATGTTACCATTATTCTTACTATCACTACTACATGTATCACTACAGACAGCACTAGGTTCAGCAGAGCTAGATGTGGATGCTATCATAAGGAGAGCACTGCTTGATGAGTGCACAGACTGGACTAAGGCAGCAGCTAACACTAGTAACAACAACAGCAATGCACAACAGCAGCAGCAGCATCAACAACGTAGAACAGTGCTAGACAGCATACGGCTGTACTACCTGCACCTGCTCAAGCGCATATCTTCTGATCCCAACAGTAGCAGCAGTAGCAGTAGCAGCAGTGGTACTGGCAGCAGCGACAGCAGCGGTGTGGCAGCAGTGTATGTGTCAGCACGCTGTGGATTTGTGTGTTTGCCGGGTACTGGAGCAAAAGGTCAAGCTGGTGCACTTGCAGCTACCCCTGATCTGTTCTTGGATGCTGCAGAGTTCAAAGCACTGTGTACACTGCTAGGGGGAGGGGGGGCACGAGCCGTTGAGCAGGTACTTCAACCAGTGGAACTTACAAATTAAACTCATTGAACTCACAATTTGCATCAGCAGTGGTAGCGGCTGTGTTTTGCATTGTGTCAACAACAGTGAGGTGCTGCATCGTACTAGTGTGCTAGGCGCTGCTGCGATAGTGAGTAGTCCCAAAGTGTTGAAAGTTATAGTCACTTGTGATCAGTTTTAGAGCTTCAGATTCAGCACACACATCTTTCAAGTGCTCTGCAAATAGCACTCCATCTAAGTAATCTGTTGGCTCAAAGGCTAACGCATCTGCATGTTCCACACGCACGTGTTGCACATACACTTTGTCAATGTATGTGCACACACACTGCAGGCTATACTGGAGTTCATTGCAGTGAGAGTGACAGACATGCATGCACTGCTCAGCGGGCTCACACCAGCACTGAACAGATTCAGAGATGTGCACAGCCGTGGCACAACAGGCTCAGCGTGGGATGAAGCACTACGTAGCTTAGCACCACTAGGGCGACTCATTGACCTCAGCATTGCTATAGGCAATGCGCTAACTGTCAGACGGCTGCTGCGAGAGGTGAGACACTGCTTTGCTTACACTAAATGATAGTTGTGATACACACTACTCTGCTCCACAGAGTGCCGTAAGTGCAACGTCACTGGATTTGTGACGCAGTAGCAGTGCTTAGTATAGAGCTTCTTGCGCAGCAATTGCTAGCTTATGTGGTCGCTCGCCACTGCTAATTTTGCGCAAAAAGAGTGATGCATAGCGTAGCAGCGCGTGCACGCGTCAAATGCAAACACAATGTTGCATTGCTATGCACAGTGATGTTGCTAGTAGTGGTGGCGCTGATAGCAGACTTGAGTACTGACTCTGCTCGAACTGCTGCTACCGCTATCTTACAACATATACACTATACTGCACACACATGCAGGCACTCGCAGAGGTGTGCGCTAGCAGCATGCCAGGGCTGCAGTCAGTCATAGCAGCAGCTTGCGCAATGCTGAACGATGCAGCAGCGCCAACAGGCAGCGGCTTGTCAACGGCCACCGATCTGGACCCCTTTGAAACTCTCGCTGACCACGTTGGCCTGTCGCTGCAAGGCACTGATCACAGCTTAAGCTTAGCACTAGCAGGCAGCGTGCTAGATGCATCGCTCTGGGACGCACTGCCCTACGCGTACGCTGCTGCCTTCGCTGCTGACCACTGGAAGCGCTGCAGATACGCCAGTTCTCTGGACTCCTTTGCAGGAGGAGAACAGTCTCTGGTTCCAGCGATAACGGGTCTTTTCCGGGTACTGCTACCCGGTAAGGCTGACGTGGCACTGCGTACGTATGTGGACTGTGCTGCGCGGACAGTTCTGCGCATGAAGCAGGGGCGCAAACTGCAGTATAAGGAGTGGTGCTTTGCTGGTATGCTGGTGTATTTGGACAAGTTTGTGCAGGGGTGCAGCGCTGTAGACAGAAGTGCTCTTGAGAGTTTGATACCCTACAGCTTGGTGCATGCTGCGTATCTGGAGCTGAGCAGAGGCAGTGCAGCTGCTATCATTTAGCAGTACTGCAATTGTACTAGGGATTGTGATGTTG